>PVJC01001520.1:0-92280 GCA_004026665.1 Murina feae
GCTGGGGAGGGCAAGAGTCTGAGAGATCAACATAGAGGGGGTGCCTGCTCCAAGCCTCCTGGGGGCAGGCCCCCGGCAGGTAGACACACACAGGAGGACTGCTCCGAGCCTCAGATGCGGCTGGGAGCAGGTCCCCAGTGCACACACACACACACACACACACACAAAACGCGCCTGGCAGACTGGGGCCATCATAGGACATCCACTGAGGGGTCCCAGACTGTCAGAGGGCACAGGCCGGGCTGAGGGACTCCCTCCACCCCGAGTGCACAAATTTTTGTGCACCGGGCCCCTAGTTCAGTGATAAAAAGAAATAAGCTATCAAGCCATGAAAATACATGGAGGAACCTTAAATGCATATTACTAAGTAAAGGAAATTAATCTGCAAAGGTTACATACCATATAATTCCAACTACATGATGTTCTAAAAAAGGCAAAACTATAGGGACAGTAAAAAGATGAACAGTTACAAGGGTCTGGGGAAGGGAGAGAAGAACAGGCTTTTAGGATAGTGAAACTATTCTGTATGGGACTATAATGATAGATATAGGTCCTTGTACCTTTGTCCAAACACACAGAATGTACCAAAGTAACAGTGAATACTAATGTAAACCATGGCCTCTGGATGCTTATGATGTGTCAGTATAGGTCCATCAGTTCTAACGAATGTACCACTCTGGTGAGAGATGTTGATAATAGGGGAGGCTAAGCATGTGTGGGGCCAGGGGGCATATGGAAAGTCTCTGTTTGTTCTGTTCAGTTTTGCTGCAACCTTAAATATGCCCTAAAATGTCTTTAAAAACAAACAACCCAAGGACACAGGAAAATTACAAAGATGTCTTCACATTCTCTCTTGTCACTTGATTTCAATTATTTGTTTTCCAATTAAGAATGAAACTGTTTGTCACCCAGAAGGTGACAAGTTACAAACCGCCTGAAAGTTTCCTCCTAAAGAAAGCAAGTATTTCAGAATCCTCAACTGTCCTCTCTAGTGTATCCCAGCACTTGCAGGGAACCCCAGACACAGGTGGAATTCATTCTACAAAGTTTTATTAAGCAGCAACCATGGGGCACCTCACTACATACTGAAGTTGGCCTCTCATTAGCATCTTGCCAACCCGGAGTAGCTTTTTCTGAGAGTAGGAGTTGTCCACTCTGACTCCAGGGATCCTGAATGCCAGCCTCTGTGACATCAGAAGATTGAAAGTACTTGAGGAGAGCACGGGAGAGGGTGGAGCTAAAGGACACCTGCAGAAGGTGTCCCTGGAGGAGGGACACCTAATGCCAGTGCCAGTGCAGCCTCTGGGCCAATGCACTGCCTGCAGGGCCCTGGAGAGCACTGCCAGGCCTTCACCTGTGGCCTTGGCACAGCCTCACCAGTGATCTACTGATTTGTGACCTGAACCCAAATCCCCACTTAGACAACCACCTGTTCAAAGGCTGAGCCTGAAACATATGCCTCCAGGAGCCAGGGTCATGCTCATTGAAGTTATTACCTTGGAGAAAGAGGGAGCTTGGAACTATTTCTCGAATTTAAAATTTCAGAAATTTTTGCCGAGGTCTGAAAGATAGGAGGTGGGCTGGAACTTAGTGGGAAGACAGGGTTCTCCTTCCTTGAACAGGTTTATGAAAGCGGCTCTGGCCAGGGTCCAGCGGGTGAGAAGCAGGTGACCTCTGCCCACTCGGGAAGACTCAGATGGCCCTATGTTTATTTTTAGATGTTTTTGTACAGAACCCCAAAAAACCTTTGGACGTTGGGCTGACGTCCAAGGTGAGGCGAAAACAATCAGTAACGAAAGTATCAGACCCTCTCTTGAAGAGTCCATGTGCCAATACCAGGACCCCTTGTCTCTCAAAACTGTCAGATTTGACTCACAGAACCTTGCCATTTATAAGTAGCTGAAGAGCTGGGCCACCAGGCTCTCCTCTCTGACCTGACATCTGACACTTACTCTGTGTGTGGCCTCGGACAAGTCCCTTCCCCTCTCTGAGCCTATTTCCTCATCCATCAAATAAGGGTAGGGGTGGAACACATAGACTCAGAGGAATCTCACAGCAAACCACAGCTCATCCTGGGTGCTAACACTGGTCCTGGGCATGGAGCACGGGAAGAGCGCTTAAAACCCAGCCTTTAGGAAAATGCTTACTTAGCTCATCTGACTTCAGCATTTCCCTCAAAGGCATATTTAGATCCAGCTGCAACAAAAAACCATGGAGTACCTACTATGTACTAAGCTATTTCATTAATTGTCTCTCCAGAACCAGCCCATAAGAGAATTGTCATTGTCCCCATGTCACAGATGACAGGCCTGAAGGTACACATCCACCGCATGGGCTATGTGATCACCAAGGCCGGGGATTAATCCCAGTCCTCCGCTTCCTTCCTAAGGGTCCTTGAGCAAGTTACTTATACCCTCCAGGCTTTAGTTTTCTCATCTGTAAGATGGAGATATTGCTGGCCCCTGTCTTCTGGGCTTGTTTCCAGGTTTCAATGCAACAGGCATGTGAAGTGCTCGATAACTATGACCTATTACTACTTAGAAATATTATTACTGCTATTATCATTACCATTTCTACTAGAAATGAGAAGAAATAGACTCAGCGAAGGTGTGTGAAAGGACATCAATCAAAACACCACAACATTCTAAATTGTAATTGAGTCCAGGGACAGGCAAGGTGGGTCATTGCTGAGATATGAACTTGCCATGTAACTCTGGCCAGCCTACTCAACCTCTCAGGCTTAGGGTCTCCACCTGCCTATAAAATAGAGGCAATATCTTCCCAGTTCATGTGATTCATGTGCTAATGTAGACAAAGGCCCCTGGCAGGGTGTGGAGTGAACAGAAGGCCATGAAGGAATGTTCTCTCCCTTCCCATATGCCGCTTCTGAAATCCCCAAGAATGTAGCCTGCCAGTCCTTCCTTCCTTGAAACTGTTCCTGTATCAGAATTCTCAGACAAAAATAAAAAAAATAAAAAAAATTCTCTAACACACAGGCTCAATGGCCCAGCCAAAGGCATGTGGCCCCACTGTAGGACTGAGCTTTCTCCTAAGGTCTAAGTGGATCCAAATTTTGCCACGGCCCCCGTCCTGGGAAGTTCAAGTTCACATGCACACATGGACAACACACTCACATGCAGGTACAAAACCTCATCCAAGCCCTCCCTGCAACCAAGCACAATGCCCCCCAGCCAAGGCCCGCCAGCCTCAGCATATACTCCCGAGGATGTGTAATCATTGGAGAAGCAGTAATAATACCAGCCATTACATCTCCTCCCTTCTCCTATGGTTCACAGTGCACTTTCCCTGTTAGCTGAGTAGGCAGATGCTGTGTTTTATTCATCTTTAAATACCCACTGAATAATGCTAGGTACAGAGTAGATGTTCAGAAACTATTCCTTGAATAAATACATTTTATTTTTACAAGTTTTTTTTTAAAGAAAACCATTATTACTCAGCCCTTACTATTAGTTACACACCCTGCTAAGCACTGGACATGCATCCTTGCACTTCCTCCTGATAAACACCTCATAAGGCAAGCTTAGCTATCCATCCCTGTTTTGCAGAAGAGGGTACTGAGGATCAGGAAGTAAAGTGATGTGCCCGAGGTCACAGCTAGTGAGCAACAGACCTGAGATGTGAGCCCTGATTGCAGACCCTGGCTCTGACCCCCTCTAGTCATTCTCCTCCTCTTTAGCCAGAAGAGACAGCACGGAAGGGGACAGGAGCGACTGAAGGGGTAGATCAAGAAAGCAATGCTTTTTATATTTGAAAAGCCAGAAAAATCCTGTTCTCCTCTGCCCTCAGCGTCCTGGCTCATAGCACAGGGCTTGTTGATATCTCTTCTGTGCTCTAACTTCCCTCCTGTAGTCCACCCATCTCCAACGTTCTATCACTTTCCTCTTGATCCCACCTACCACTGGGGGAGCTGAGGGGAACATTTTGTAAAAGGGTGCAGAGTGGACAAGTTCTTGTTTTCTCAGAGGTTTTGTTTCCAGCTCCTGACCTAGATAGTAGCTTCTAATCAAGTTTATGAGCAACTGCCTACCCAGAAGCAGGCAGGCGAGGAGTGATGTGGTTGGACAGGGTGATCCAGGGATAAGAAAAAGGTAATTTTCCTCTTTTCCACAAGAAAAAAATGAGTGACACAAAGGAGGAAAACAATGGCATCGATGCTCAGTCACAGGATCAGGGGCAATAGGGAATGGGAGGGACTGTAGCCAACCACATATCCTTAGGAGGTGGCTGCTGCTAGCTCAGCCATATTCTGTCATGTTGGTACGCAAGTTCAGTATTGCCAAATCTTTCAACATTCCATGGGTTGCTGGAATCCTATTTTTTTTTTCCCCACATGAATTTTCCTAATTTCTAAATGTTAGAAATTAATTATTTCTCTTTAAAAAACAAAAAGCAAACGAATATCAGTGCCCTGGACTTCACTATGAGCTACATGTTTGTGACTTCTATTGATCCTTGTGGCACAGACAGGTATGCTCACCAGATGTCCCTGTGTTCCCCTACATTTCCCAGCCTCCCTGCAATTAGGTGAGGCTACACCTCAGGTTATGGCCAGTAGCCATGACTGCAGGAGCCACATCCTGGCCAGTTATGAGCCACTGTCTTCTCCCATTTCTCTTTCCTAAGGAGCTGCAATCCTGGAAGCCACATGGTGTAAATGGCACAGCAAAGTAACGAGATGCAATGTCTGCCCTTCCCTCCACAGACCCCAGGTAGGTGAGATCTCAGGTGTGTCAGTGGAGGCAGCCAGTATTACCTGCACTAGCACACATCTGAAGCACATGTCTAAATTGCAAAAAACTACCTGGTAGTAGTTTAGCACTTCCTGGTTTTCAAAGCACTTTAATGACCCTTTCCATGTGCCCCTTTACTGACTCTCAACTCAATAAGAAGACAGGATAAGGCTTTTTATTTCACAGCTGAGTAAAATGAGGTTCAGAAGGTAGAAGTGAGTAGCCCTGAGCTGTGACACAATTAAGTGGTAGACTAGGATTCTAGCTCTGGGCTCCTGAGTGGACGCCCTGCCAAGTGTTCCTCCTACCTCCCAACTTGAGAGCTGGTCTTTGTAACGTGAATTATCGGGCACTCTCGGGGCCACCTGTGAGCTGTCTGCGCTAGCTGCCTGAAGATGTGCCTCTTACCTTTCCTGTGGACTTGGTCCCCTTCCAGATACAGAAGTAGCAGATGGTCCAGGCTGCCAAGAGACACAAGGCCAGCTCCCAGCGGAGATTCCCAATGTGCTCAATCCCATCTGAGATGGCCAGGACCCGGCGCCTGCAGAAGAAAAGGCCATGGGTCATGGGGGTTGGAGAGGGCCCGCCCAAACCGAACCTTGAGCAAAGCTAGTGCCACAGAAGGGCAGGAACAGCCGCTCATTCCTTCACCCACTATCTACCATTCACCTCGCATCCTCTGAGCCAAACCCAGGGCTGGGGGTGGAGACCTCAGAGAGGATCAAGACCCAGTCCCCTGACTTCATAGAGTCACTCCATGGGGGGGAAGAGGCGGGGAAGAGGGCCCAGTTAGCAGATGGTTCACAGTGCAACACGGTAAAGATATCAAGGCCTTTGGTTAGACCAAGACACCCCTAGCACACCTCAGGGTCCTGAGAGACCACAGGAATGTCCATAAACACTCAGGTCCCTACCCCAGGGGGATCACACACCCTGACCAATGGCATCTGTGTCACTTCAGATAGATGCTTTCAAAGTCAGGTGGTGTGGTTCACCATGTCCCTTTTCCTCTGCTATGGATCATGACAGAAACAAGTGTCAGGATGGAGCTTCTAGAAGCCTGAGCTCCTGAGTGACATCATGAACCCTCCTGCCACCCTGTGTCAGAAGTGTTGTGTGAGCAAGAAATGAACTCCGTTGCTTTAAGCTACTGAAATCTTTGGGGTGTTTGTTACTGCAGCATAAACCAACCTATCCTTACTGTTACAGGAGGCCAGGGACAACTTCCAGGAAGAAGTGATATTTGAGGCCATTGTGATAGATGATGGAATTTAAGGGTAAAGCTTGTTTTAGGCTGAGGGAATAGCATGCACAAAGGCCAGAAAATGAACCTGGGATACTTGGGGAATGCTGGAGCACAGTGATCAGCGATCAGAGGGAAAAGTAGAAAAGGTAAATAGAGGCATCATCAAGAACCTTGAGTGACATGCCAAGGGTTAGGGGTGTCCCAAAGGCCCAAGCCACAGGAGAGAAAAGACCCCTGGGTGCGCTGAACCAATGCCTCCAGCCACACAGTCTCTCAGAACCCATCAATTCTTTAGAGTTGACACAGATCTGGCTCCCAGAGCCCATGCCTGGGGTTTGTGTTTCCTTAAAGTCAAACTTGCCACGCTCCATATTGTGCTGAACCATGGCACCAACACAAACCTCTTCCAAACTTGCTCCAGGAACCCCATCCCGGCTGCCAACCACCCCTACCAGACCACGCCAGTTGCCTCAGCACTCTGGGAATGTCCTTTGAGAAAACAACTCCCATCCCACCAAGCATGAAAGCCTCCCTCAGTGTCTGTCTCCCTGGGAATCCACTCCGGGCCTGATTCTGCATTAATTACTCAATGACACCAATTAGCACTGGTCTGCAGGCTCCTTCCAGCCCCAACCTCCACAGGAGAAATCAGGCAGTCCCCCAAATAAAATCAGGCTGTGTGCAGCCATTGATTTAACTCAAAAGGAAGCCAGCTCTCAACCTATAGCCAGAAGTGGGAACATCTCATGAATATGTATTTATTGAGCAACTACTTGAGCCAGGCATTATGTTAATAACTAGAAGCCCAGTGCACAAAGTCGCGCGGCCCTGCCCACCTGTGCAAGCAGCCCCGCCCACCTGTGCTGGTCTTTGGTCATTATAGTGTTAAGGCAACAGGCCTTATATAATATAGATAAGGTACTGAGGGTACACATGGCATGGCTCTTGCCCTTGACTATGAAAAGTTAGACACAAAAGAAGTCCAAGTTACTTAAGAAAGCACAGCAATGGCCATATAATTTTAGCGACCATCAACTTATTTGCATCTTATGTCTTAGCAATCTCTGGCTTTGATTCATTTTAAAACTACACACCTTATTAAACGAAACCCTACAGAGTATCTATTGTTTTAAAAAAAAAAAAAAAGCAGCAGGCCCCAGAGCATAATCCTTGTTGGGTACTTGCCAAAGACAAAAATTCCTGCACTCCATCCCAGATCCACTAAGTCCAAATATTTGTGGAATGGCCCATGGAAGCTGCATTTTGCCATGTTTCCCCAAAGATTACTGGCAAGGAAGGAAGACCTACCAACTCCACCTGAATAATTTTCAATCTTTATTTTTGTTTTTTTGGAAAGGGGGACTTTGGGGAGGCAGTCAGGGATCCTGTGAGAAGCTTCTTTCTCCCTAGAAATGCCCTGATGTAGCCCCACTCCCAACATTCTTCAGGACCCCCTTATTTCCAGATTAAGAGCCTTGTAGACAACATATACCCACCATCTTGCAAACTGACCCCCAAAGTGCCCTGATAGCCCATCAGTTGGTGAATGAGAAGGAACAACCCAGAGCAGAACAGAAAGTGCGTCACGGCCCATGGAAAGACCTGGGTGTGCTCCATCCCTCTCCACTCCAGCCTTTGAATTTTTCATCAAAAAAGCACTTACACAAGGTCCTCAGCTAGCAGAGATGCATGCACACACATGCCTTCTTGCTGAGGTAGTTGTTTTCTGAACTGGGAAACTGAAAGCTGGAAATGACAGAGACAGAGGGAGCGAGAAGGAGCAGACCAGCCAGGAGTGGGCTGGCGCAGGGCCCCTCTCTTCCACACTTTGGATGCTGTGAACTTTTGAGTCATGCAGCCCGCTTTGGCGCCCTCTCGCTTAATTGAACAATCTCATTCCCAGAATGGGAAGCAGATTACTAAAAGCTATGTGGGATGAATTGCTCTTTTGTTTCACCAGACACTATTTGAAAACATCCTCAAACTATTTTCTTTAGGAGTTACCAGCGCTGACTCTAACTAGCCATAGACCTTGGTTTTCTAAAGAAAGCGGGCTCGGGGGCCAGGTTCTCAGCCTGCAGGGCTGTGGGGTTGTTTTGAAACCCACAAGGGCAGCCTTTGAGAGCATGGGGGCTGGGCACTCAGATCTGGGGACTTGGAGAAGGCACAGCTCTTCCTGGGAAAGAGCTTTCTTAATGACCCGCCCCCATGAAGCACTGGGACAGAAGAAAGGTCTGAATAAGGAAGAGTTTGCTGCCAACACCCTGGCAAAAAAAGGACCCAGGACCAGACCTCCTAATACTGGCCAGGGAGCGGGAAATGTTGAAGACTAGATGGGGCCCTTTGGAGGGATTCATTTACTCGAACGAGTAGTATTGTGCACCTACTATGAGCCAGGCACACAGATTCTTCAAGAAGCACCTTTTTCAGGCCATAAGAGTAAATTATTTCTGGAGATTTCCACCAGGAGACTGAAATCTCCGTACGATGCCCATGCTTCTCCAGCCACTGGCACATACAGAGATGGGCTCAAAGTCCAGCTCTGTTCCTTCCCAGTTGTGTGACTTTGTGTAGGGGACATCATCTCTCTGAGTTTCAGCTTCATCTATAAAATAGGAGCGATGATATCTCCCCCTTCTCAAGGTTTTCAAGCATGAGCTCTTCTAACCCTCTCAATCCCCGAGGTAGGTACAATTATTTTCACCATTTCAAAGATGGAAAAACTGAGGTCCAGAGAGATTAATAACTTGCTCAAAGTCATACCACAAGCAAGTGTAAGAGTTGTAAACTGAACCCAGGGATCCTGACTCCGGAGCCCACACTTTCAGCTACAATGTTACCTCCTAGATTCTCCTATTGCGTTAAACCACAGCCTTCCTCTCTTTTTTATAAATTAGAGCTACCTATTGCATGCCCCAGGGCTGGCTAATGTATCTTTGGTAATAGCAGTATACAGTATGTGTCCTTTACCCATTTATTAATCTATACAAGTAATAATTATTAAAGTGTCTTCCTTGTGCCAACTACTGTGCTATGCTCAGGGGTCCCTAAAGAACTGGTGGTCTAATGAGGAAGGCAGATGAGTAAACAGAACAGGGCATGGAGGGTTATGACGGAGAAAATCAGGGGACCCTAACTGGGATCTGGCCAACATCAGGATGTAAAGGTGGAGATAGGTCCTGCCTGAAAGAGTTGGCAAAGAAGAAAGGGGACATTTGGGGGCAGAAAGGCCATCTAGAGCAAAAGGCTCAGTGAGGCCAGGGCAGGACACGGCATGTAGGGTCAGTGCAGCAGAAGCCAGGGCGAACCTGGGGGTGAGGACATGGCTGGAGTGGCAAACAAGGGTTGGACTATGAGCCTTCCTGAGGAGGATGGAAGCATGGAATCTTAAACAGGGGTGAGACCCCATCAGATTTAAGTTTCTGAAAACTCTCTGGCTGCAGTGGGAAGAATGAATGGTAAGCGTGAAACGGAACAGGGTGTCTAGTGCAGAGAACTTTGCCTGAATTTGGACAATAAATAGGGAGGGTCTGGACTAAGGTAGGGGGATGGCCCTGGAGGGGAACTGGTGGATTTGAGCAGCAGAGATACAGGGGGCAGGTGGCAGGGAAGGGGGAGGTCTAGGCTGACACCCAGGTTTGTCCCTGGGTGGATGGCAGGTCATTAGTTGAGCAGGAGTGAACTGTCCAGTGAGATAGAGAAGGTGAAGCATCAATCTTTTAGACAAGAGGATTTTGAGATGCTTGTGGGACACCCAGAGAGCTGAAATGCCTCAAGGCAGCTGGGTCTCTGGATGCAAAGCTCAGAGAAGAGATGCAGGGGGAGATCAGGGTGTCTCGGGAGAGTCTGAGGTTGCCTGGGGAGTGCTGGGAAGGGGAGGAGAGGGAAAGGGTCTACTGCAGAGCCCTGGAACCCTGACATGTAGACAGCGGAGAGCGGCAGGGAGCAACAGAGAAGGTGGCACACCCTGGCACAGAGGGAAAGGAAGGGCATTCGCCAAGTGCTGCAGAGCAGCCTGGTGGAGGGAGAGTGGGACCAGGCCAGGTGGGTGAGGCAAGGAGAGCTGCTCACCTGGTGGGGTGGACCTCAGATGGCAGGATAAGGAGGAGATGGGAGGTGAGAGCCTGGTGAGGTGGCTCTTTTGAGACGTTAGGCTCTGACAGGTCAGAGATGTTGTTTACCTCAAGGGGCCGCAGGGCTCAAGCGCTGCCTTACACCTGTTTTGATTTCAGGTTGGTGAGGCTGAGATAGTCAATGGGAAAGAGCCAAGAGGAAGGGAGAAGTTTTAATTACAGGAGGGAGCTGGGGATAAGAGAGGTGGCAGGGAAAAAGATCCACAGGTAAAGGTGTTATTTCTACAGAAACTGGAGGGAAAGAGTTGGGGAAACAACAAGGTGAGTTTACAAGCAAACTCTGTCTATGTTAAGAGACCTTCGAAGGAAGTAACTAGGAGCTGGCAGTGGAGGGGACAGTGGCAAATGCCACCTGAGAGCCCTCACCTCTCGCAGCATCCAGTTCTCAATGTGAAAGCATTACTATCCTCATTTTACAGGTGGGGAAACCGAAGCCCAGGTAGGTGAGGCAACTTGCCCAGATTGGGGCTTGAACCAGGTTCTTCTGATGCCCACACATCAGCTGGCTCACAGAAACTAGCCCCTGAGACGTCTCTGATTCCTTGGGTTTCACCTTCACTTCCCTCTCTGTCTCTCCCACACGCAGGAAAGCTGAGTGTGGAGGGAAGGAGACAGCCTCATACCTGGAGTTCCCTTCCAGACACACCAGCTTCCAGAGCCAGGGGTGGTCTGACCGGAGGAAGCAGAGATGGAGCAGTCCCTCCTCCCAAGGCCACCACAGAGAGCCTGGGAGAGGCCCTGTGGGAACGGCTCCCAGCACAGCCTGGGGAGGCCTCATCTTTATGTCCTGCACGGAGCCGGCAAACACATCACCTTTCTTAAACCTGCCACAGAGGAGAGTGCTGCCAGGAACGCAGAGACCGCCCCAAAAGTTGGCACTGAGGAGCTGGGCTATAAATAGCCTTGTTGGGTTGTCCTTTCTGGTCTCCCAAAGCAACAAACAAACAAAAAAGAGGCCCATCACCAAAACAAATGTGCCTTCCCTGCTCCTCCAGAATCCCTCCGCCTTTGGGGTTCTACTCATTTCCTTGGGAGGAAAGAAGTGCAGCCCCCAATTCCCCCACAATGAGCCAGCAAAACCCATAGTTGAGGCCCTAAAGCCAGCAGGACCCTCTAGGGAAGAAATAGAGGCTTCTGCATCATGCATTCATCAGCAGGGAGTCACAGGGTGCTAACTCCATGCTGAGTGTCCTAAGGACTAGAGTAACAGCAATGAGTAAAGCAGCCTCGTTCTGCCCTCAGGGAGTCTGCCACCCAGGATATAAAGAGAACACCATGGACAGTGACAGCTGACATTTCCTTCATGCTTACTCCTGATGTGAGTGCAATTGCTATTCCATTTCACGATGTGAAAAGTCTGGCTTAGGGAAGTAATATAGCCAGGAAGGCAGAGGCAGAACCTTCAGCCACATCTGTTCAGCTTCAGAGGCAGAACTTGGACCCACTGTCTCATCTTCGGGAAGAAGAAACAGAAACGTGTAGACAAAAAGGGGCACATGCTAACCTGATTTAAGGAAGGCCTTCGTGGAAGACTTGCAAACTCAGAGACCGAAAGTAACCACAAGCATGGTCTGACACTAAACTTTTTTAAATTAAAAAGCAGTCTATAGTGGGTAGTCATGTCCTAGGCTGGTATCCTCCCTGACAAAGATCAACTTTGATCTTAACTGAGCCTATTGTCTTTTTCATCTATGGAATGTCAGCGTAACTTGTAATTTCCCTTTTTCCAGACGCCTCAGGGCACAACCAATGCATCAGGGAACCAGGGCAGAGACTGAAAATTCCCTCATTGTTATTGTTATGGTGTTAATTGTTGACTGTTAACTACCCTGGACCCACCTATGTAAAAAGAAGCATGTGTCTATCATTTTACTTTTTACCCAATTTCAGAGGTTCGCCTGCCGCCCGCTTTGCTTTCTCCCACCTCCCTAATCTATCACCAATGGGTTTCACGTAACCCACTTACATCTCCTCCTTTGACAGTAATTCATAAAAATAGGTGAAAAACTGTCATTCTCCGGAGCATTATCTCAATACTGATTGAGATTCTGCTTCCTGGCAATTGTTGACAGTCTGGCTCAAATAAACTCACAAAAATTCTTTACTGTTTTGGATGTTTCTTACACTATCACTCAGGGGACACAATTAGGGACCTACGTTGGCCTGAGGGTCCAGAGCTAAGGCTCCAACTTCTAACCATCACTGTAGAAATCCTCTTCCTAGGCCACACAGAAGCCACCGCCAGTCTCCAAACACACCCTGCACTTCTCCCCTTTCCAGAACTCATTCCCACTGTTCCCTCTGCCAGGAATGGCCTTCTGGGTTCTCCCAAGCTTTCAAAATTCTGTCTGTCCTTCAGCACCAGCTCAAATAATACAAAGCCTCACAAAGGTTTCCTGGGCCCCACCCTGTACCTTAGGACTAGTCCCTCCACCCATCTGAAGGTCCAGTGAGCATCCACCGCGGACCAGGCACTAATTATGTCAAGGGTCAGCAATTTTTTCCTATAAAGGGCCAGAAAGTAAATACTTTAGGCTTTGCAAGGCTTATGGTCTCTGTCCCAGCTATCCACATTATCCCTGCATTGTGAAAGCCTCCATACACAATTTGTAAATGAATGAATGTGGTGGTCTTCCAATAAATCTTTATTTACGGAAAGAGGCAGCAGATGGGATTTGGCTGCTTGTCTCCTGACCTCTGCCCTACTCTAATGCTTCCCAAAGAACACTAATCCTTCAAAACACCCTGAGTTCCCAGGTCACACTGGGACCTCATTCGAGAAAGTGCTATATATACACTGTTGTCCTCCTTAGAGAGTCTCAGTGCTCATTGGAATAGTAAAGTCTCTGAGAAGTCCTGAATTAAAGACCCCTCTAAAGCTTTGTGTCACCCAATGTTTCCTAAATTTATTAAGAAGCATTTCCCACTAAACCACAGTGAGATATTGCTTCGCACCCACTAGGATGGCTATAAAAAAAAGACAGACAATAACAAGTGTCCTCAAGGATGCGGAGAAATAGAACTCTCATATACTGTTGCTAGGAATGGTAAAATGATTCAGCCACTTTGGAAAAAACAGTTTGGCAGTTTCTTAAAAAATTAAACAGAAAACTCAGCAATTCCACTCCTAGGTAATGCATAATAGCCCCAAACTGAAAGCTGCCCAGTTGTCCATTACCTGAAGTATAGACAAACAAAAAGTAGTATATTGGAACAATGGAATATTATTTAGCCACATAAAGAATGAATTAGTGATATCTGCTGTAACATGGGTGAACCTTGAAAACATCATGCTAAGTGAAAGAAGACAGTGACACTACCTGATCCCGTTTATATCCAATGTACAGAGAAGGCAAATCCATAAAGAAGTAGATGGGTGGTTGCCTAGAGGTAGGAGTGGAGATGAACTGTAAACATGCATGAGGGATCTGGTTATGGCGATGGAAATGTCCTAAACCTGTGTTATGGTGATGGGTTCATACTTGGCAAATTTACTCAAAATCACTGACTTGTGCCCTTAGAAAGGTATGTAAATGACACCTCAGAATTATCAAAAAATTGTTAAGAAGGAGGTATCCTTTACCAAGCGTCTGCCTTTCCAAAGTGATACTTCCTAACATTATGCAGAACACACGTGGGCCGAGAGCACCAGGACTCTCATGTGTGATCTTATTTCACTCCCATTGTCCTGAGGAAACTGAAGCTCCAATGCGGACCTTGCCCTGGATCACAAACGGGTCTGGCACCCAGGTCTCCTGACCAAGTTCAGTGCCTGTCTCAGCCTCCCTGGCCAGAGGGCGAGATCTGGGAAGGAGGAGGCAGTGAGAAGAGGAGAGTACATCTAGTAGTGGGGACTGGGAGAGCTTCAGAACATGGCAGGGGGAAGGCAGGGCTCTAAACTTTTTGCCTTGCAAGGAGATACAAACAGTTCTGCAGGGCAGGAGGCGAAGTGCAGAAGGGGCAGGCTGAGAAAGAAACAGAGAGGCTGCCATGGCCTGTGGGGCTCCACCAGTTTTGTAATGCAGCCCCTTCGCACATGTGGGACTCGGATCCCACCCACAGGAAAGGACCTCAATGCCTCCTGGCTGAGGTCCAGGACCATCAGATGCCTGACCCTTTCTCCCCATCAGCACAGCCCCAAAGTGCTGCCCAAGCTTTCCGGGCTCCCACGGTTCAGCAGCTCTGCATTACACCGAGCCATAATGCCAGTAAACTCCCATTGGCCCCTTTGAGATGTTCTGTGTTAAGGTTGGCAAAGAGCCACTGTCTGCCACAGGGGGATAGTGAGCAAGAAAGTCATACGTGTCATCAGGAAAAGCCCAGGGAGAGGAGGTCTGGGGGAGGGGGGAATCTGCCACCTGCTCCCATGTACCCCACTAGGGAGACCTCTGTTCTTTGAATGTCACCTTATTCACGTCAGCTGTGGTGTGGGAAGGATGAATGGGCTGAGAATGAGTGAGATGCAGGAGTAAAAGGAGCTAATAATGACCAGTTACTTCCCCCCTACCACCATCACTTCATATTGACAGGACCTTGAAGGGTGGGAGGCGTACATCCATTTCACCCTCGAGGATACAGAGGCTCAGAATCACATGCCGGGTCCCCACTAGTCAGTCGGACAGTCAGACCCCTGTCTGGGGCTTCTTCCCCATCCTGGATGTCTTCCAGGGACAGCGAGGAGCAGAGGTGCATGAAAGAGAGAAAATCTGGGGAGTTTTACACACTTCCTCATGGTTTTGTTAAAAATAATCTAGAATTAAAATAAGGCACTAAAATTTGAAAACTGCCCAACTGTCCAGAAACAGCCTCTTCTGAGTTATTCTGAGCCCAAGCCTGAATTAAAGTCCCTCATTAACACCTGGTGCCAGCACCCGCAGGGCCATCAGCTGTACACTGGAGAGGCCAGCTTCAATTTACATCTGTCATCCCAGCGGGTCAGAGTCTGCCGATCTCTCACTCAATACCTGGCTCAGCTGGAAACCACAGCATTCTGTTAGAAGCAAGTCTAAAGGAACCCCTTGAAATCCAGAGATCACATACCCTAACCGGTATTTTGTTTTGTTTTGTTTTTACAGGGCACTGGAGCCCTGCCTTCAGTCATTTTTCATTAGTTTCTGCTTCCCACCCTCTCTCCATCAATTATACCTCCCCATCTGCTGAAAAACTCCTCCTTCCAGAGCCTAGGTCCATGAGGCTGCACAGAGGAAGGTATGCATGCAGAGAGGACGGTATGCATGCCACTCAGCTTCTGCCCAAGATAAAACAGATAGCTGATGGCATTTCAGAGACAGGCAGATGGAGTGTGAAAGGGCAGAGGGAGGCAGGCAGGGATCAGGAGGCCTGCTTTCAGCCCAGGACTGGCTTGTGGTTGCCAAGAGAGACACTGTGAACAAGTCCCTTAACCTCTCCTGCTTTAGAATTCCTTGGCTTCCACTAATTAGCCTTGGGCTCGATACTTAAATCTCCCTGAGACTCACTTTCTTGTCTGTAAAGTGGGAACAGAAGGAGTTGCAGTAATCCGGCTTAGTGAGTACTGAAAAGCTACGATCTCTTATTATCCACTAGAGGCCTGGTGCATGAATTCACGCACCAAGAGGGTCCCTCAGCCTGGCCTGTGGGGATTGGGCCAAAACCGGCTCTCTGACATCCCTGAAGGGGTTCTGGATTGGAAGAAGGCCTGGGAAGGATGCAGGAGGTTGGCCAGCCAAGGAAAAACTGCCGGAAGGCTCCAGGGCATATCTGGCCCATCTTGCTCAGTCCTAATCGGCCAGACCCCAATAGTAAGTAACCTACCAGTCAGAACATCTGCCCCCTGGTGGTCAGTGCACCTCACAGTGAGTGGTTGAGCAGCCTTAGCATATCATGGGCATATTATGCTTTGATTGTTTGGTCACTTAGCATATTAAGTTTTTATTATATAGGATTCTTGATCATTATAGATATTTGTATGTAAAATCACCACCACCATCCCAACAAATACTGGATGTCTTACACTAACTAGTGAGAAGCAGAGATTTACTGACCCAGAAGAGTTTTGTCTGAGGTCCCTTTTATGTCCTGATGGGTGAAATGGTGAAAGTTACTTAACTGCAGATAAGAGGTGACTACTGTATAATCTGATATGCAAACATATCACATTTATATATCTGCTGTGCTTTAATTGCTTACAACACATTCACAATTTTTGCAATCAGTTAAATATCAAACAATTAAAATAATTGCTCAGGCAACATAGTGCTGATAGGGATTTCCTTTAGTGCATCTGCTGAGAGCTATAAGGGGCTTCCAGGCCCCTCTCTCACAATGAGTCTGGTGTGGCAGAACCATCTACACCTCAACTAGACCTTCTCTCTGCCTCCTTAAATCAGGACCCAATGCTTCCCTGGTGGGAGAATTAAACAAGAAAAGAATCTCGCCCTGAGAGGCAAGCTCCTCTGTCCATTAGGGCAGAACACGCAAGGGCAGGTAGCCCCAAAGAGCAAGGCCTTCTAGAGAAATTGTGGCTGCCTGGGGGGCAATGGGAGTCAATGAGGTTGGCTTTCAGTTCTGTGTATATGAGGCGAGCAATCCCTCACTTCTCCAAAATTATGTTTGGATAATGGGAAAATGGAGTTTTTTTTTCTTCTGTCCCTCTCCAAAGGCTGATTTAAAAACTAAATAAAATGCTAACAAAAATGATTTGTGAAAATAAATAACGATTAGTAAGGTGAATTTGTAGTTCAAACAGAAGGAACATTACAATCAATGACAACTTATTTTGTGACCCCAGGACTTCTACTTTTTCACTAGTATCAAATAATCATGTTCTTGGTTTTTTATTTTTTAAAAATTCAAATAGTACAAAAAAGTATAAAGCAAAAAATGAAATTTTCTCTTTTTATCCCCTTCCCATTCTCACGTGATCACCATGGTTAATAGTTTCTTATGAATCCTTCCAGAAATGTTCCATGGGAATAAGGTATATGCATATATATATTTTAAAAATATTTTTATTGATTTCAGAGAGGAAGAGAGAGATGGAAACATCAATGATGAGTGAAGACCATTGATTGGCTACCTCCTGCATACGCCCACTGGGGATCAAGCCTGCCACCTGGGCATGAGCCCTCACTGGGAATCGAATCTTAACCTCCTGGTTCATAGGTCGACGTTCAACCACTGAGCCCCACTGGTTGGGCTATATATATATATATATATAAAACTATATGTAAGATTCTATACCTTGCCTTTTTCACTTAATTTTATCTTAGATATCTTTTCCATATTGACACCTTTTCTGCCTCATTCCTTTTAGAAGCTGTGCAGCAATATACCATAAGTTATCTAATCAGTATCATATTTAAGAACATATTACACATTTTTTTCTTCCCTATCACAAACAATGCTACCATCAACAAGGTGTACCATCAACAAGGTGTAAATAGCGTGGTCATGCCTGCAGAACAGAATATCAGAAGTGGAATTTGGGGACAAAGCATATGTGCAAGTACTGGGGGTTATTGCTAAATTGATTTCTGCTGCTATCTAAAAGCCGTGAGAATTTAGGCACATTGAATAGAATTTCCCATCCTCCCTTGTCAGGAAAAGCCCACCCAGGAAGTGCAGAGATATCTTAGTGCAAGTGGGAGGCTGAGGAGGCATTAAGAGATCAGAGAGGTGGCTCTTTCATCACCTCGGTGCATAGCATGGCCAAGCAGAATTACCATCATCCTATCTTTCCCGAGGGCACAAATTCTCACCCCACCTCCCCTCTCTCCAGGCAGAAGTCTCAGCTTCAGACACCTGGAATAAGCAAGTGTCCCCCTACCCCTGCCCCTCTAGATGTCTATCTTCCTCTCAGACATATGCTTTAGATGCTACTAGAAGCCTGGTGCATGAAATTTGTGCATGGGAGGGAATGTCCCTCAGCCCAGCCTGCACCCTCTTGCAATCTGGGACCCCTGGGGGATGTCCAACTGCCTATTTAGGCCCGATCCCTTAAACTGGCAGTCGGACATCTCTCTCGCAATCCGGTACTGCTGGCTCCTAACTGCTCACCTGCCTGCCTGCCTCATCACCCCTAACCACTCACCTGCCTGTCTCATCACTCTAACCGCTCTGCCTGCTTTATTGCCCCTAAGTGCTTGCCTGCCTGCCCTGATCACCCCTAACCGCTTGCCTGCCTGCTTGATTGCCCCAACCACTTGCCTGCCTGCCTAATAGCCCCTAACTATTTTGCCTGTCTGCCTCATCACCCCTAACTGCTCGCTTGCCTGCCTGACTGCCCCTAAGCACTTCTGCCTTGGCCCCGCTGCCGCGGCTTCATCTGGAAGGTCGTCCGGAAGGATATCTAAAAGGTGGTTCGACTATCTGGACAAATTAGCATATTACACTTTTATTACTATAGATAGCCTTTGGAGGAATCCCATAGGATCATTCCAAGCCCTATAGAAAAGTGCAAGGTCCTTCAGGCCTGGCTCCAGCCTCGCCGGTTGCCTGCTCTTCTCCAAATATCCTCCCACTTCAGGGTCATTGCCCTCATGCTCCCTCAGCCTCAGAGCTAGATCCCTTACTTCTCTCAGGTTCCTGTTCAAATGCCAACTCCTCAGAGAAGCCCTCCTGAGCCTGTGTCACTTTCTATTCCCTGCTTGCTTTTTCTTCAGGAGACCAATCCCAACTTAACCTAATGCTTTCTGCTTATTTTGTTATTCTGTGCTGTCAGCTCCACCAGAGTGAGTCTCTGTTTCATTTATGTTGCTTTCCAGAACCTACAATGATACTTGACATACAGCAGGTGCTCAATAAAGACTTATCACTGAACAGATACCCCTGCCCTTGCCTAACTCCTCAGCAAAGTCCCCCACCATCCCCAGGCTCCAGATGCAGTCGTATTATAGGTAAAGTCTGCAAGCTTCAACAAACTTCAGGTGTTCTGGGCTCTGGTCTATGCTACCTTCTCTACCTGGTGTGCCATTCACTTACTCTACAATCAATTACATGAACTTCTTTTCATCCTTCAAAACCCAGCTAAACATTGCCAATTCCAGGAAGCCTTCACCAAAGCCCAGACATCTTGGCTCCATGCAAGCACCCTAAAGATAATGTTGTCTTATATTTTTAAAATTCTCTATTATTTTTTTTACTTTCTGGCTTTTCCTACCAGGTTATGTGCTTCTTCAGGGACAGAAAACACCCTCCCCCCATCTTACTGGTTATTGACAAGGTGCCCAGAACACAGTGCATAGCAGCTCAAATACGTTGAAAGAATATTCAAGGGGAAAAAATACACTAAGAGAGTTCTCCAGGTCCACTGTGAGGAGCAAACAGACCTGGCTGAGCCTTCCCTAAGAATGCTGAAAGGTACCCGTGTAGACTTTCAAAGATCTGAATAAAGTGTTCCTTGTAAAATTAGCTACCATATATTACACGTGTACCATGTTCAAAGCATATAGGCCTCATCTGATGTTCTCAGCAACCCTGACAGGTAAGTCCTCTGACAATCCTGTTTCTGGAGGACTAGACAGAAGTTCTGGGTGGTTATCTAAGCTGCCCATGTTCGTGCACTGGGCAATGGCGGAAGCATAACTGTGAATGAAGTGATATCCTAGCAGTGGAGCAATCCAGATGAGAAGAAGATAGTGCCATGGAGTGCTGGATGTTGACTTAGACACACAGGCCAACTCTGGATAAGGCTCAGTCATGAACCTATACCAGCAGAGGCAGGGGCTGATCAGGACACCTAGCCTCAGTACCAGGAACCAACTTGGGCACCTTACTTACAACCTATCCAAGTTCTTAGTACTTGGTTTCTCCTTCTATCCCCACAGCAATCTGGAGAGGTTGGCAACGCAGGGAACAGGGCTAATCCCTATAGCCAAAATAGTAGAGTCAATCATGAACATTCTCTTTCTGCATTCAAACCTTCCCAAAGGACCTAAACTGTGCTGGGCGAGGACTTCTGTAATCCTCATCACAGTCTTGCAGGCGGGTATTATCATCATTACCAGTTTATAGACAAGAAAATAAATTCCAAGGGGTTAAGAAACAGACATTATTCATTCCTTTACCCTTCCACTCACCCATTTCAACTAATATTTATTGAGCACCTAGAAAGTGCTGGCAAGATAATAGAAAATGAAGCAGAATTGTCCTTGCTGGCATGAGGCTTATACTTGAATGGAGGGAGAGAGAAAATAGACAAGCAAACAAAGACATGAGGATTTCAGCTAAGTACTATGTAGACAATAAAACAGTGATTTGGGTTGAGAGGGGCAAGGTGCTGATTTAGCTGAATTGGCAGGATGGTCTTCCCAATGACATCTGAGTTAAGACTCAATGATAGGAAGGAGCCAGACACACAAGGACCTGGTGAGGAATCTCCTAAACAAAGGGACAACAAAAGCCTGAGACTGAGGGTGGGGCAAGCCCAGTGTGAACAAAGAACAGAAAGAAGGCCAGTGCAGAGGAAGGAGAAGGGCAGGGAGAAAGAGGAGTCTGAGAAAGAGAGGCAGGGAGAGGGTCTGGGCCCACACAGAGCATCAGGGTTTCACTTCTGCTCTTCTGCCTCTCCAGTTTTACATCCAAAGAAAAGCAATTCAAGTGGCCATGTGACTCCGAAATAGACAAAATGTTTTTCTTTTTTTAAATCCTCACTGAGAATATTTTCCCATTGATTTTTTAGAGAGAATGGAAGGGAGGAGGAGAGACAGAGGGAGAGAAACATCGATGTGAGAGAGACACATTGATTGGTTGCCTTTCACACACGCCCTGATCGCGGGTCTGCAGCTGAGGTATGTGCCCTTGACCCGAATCAAACCCAGGACTCTTCAGTCAGCATGCCGACACTCTAGCCACTGAGCCAAACTGGCCAGAACCCAAAATAAACAATTTCTGAAAAACTCTTCATGTACACAAACCAGAAAAACAGCACCTCATCCTTTTGAACAAAGATATAGTTCTTGAAGCTTACTACAGGCCAAGCACACCATATGTGCTCAAAAGAATTTGTTGAATGGACACCATGCAAAAGTGATTTCAACTGTATACAGAGTAAGCAAGAACTTGCTTACAAAACCCTAGACTAAAGGGACCTGAGAGACGGAAAAAAAGAAATGAAAACAAAGTCCATCTGATGCCACAATGCTGGTTACACACATAATAGGACTCACTTCCACCAGGGGACACAAGCTCAAAATTTAGAACAGCAAACATATTTAAATAAATGCAAGGATACCAGATGCCCAATGAGTTACTAAGGGATACCAGGATGGCCACATTTTGAAATTTGCAATCAGGAAGAAAAGTCACTCCTACCCTATAGGTCCCCTGCTCGAGCCAGAATCCAGGACTTAGGGGCCTGAGCTGTTTTCACTGGCTAAGCTAGTAATTTTAATTATACCCTGGAAAAGGAAATGAATCCTCAGGATAGGGTTGGGGGCAGGTGCCCAAGGTCAAGGTGAAGCCATGGCTGGCCATGGGCCGAGAAGCAGCACCGTATGAAGAATTTTATGGTAATCTGGGCAGGCCTGTCTCACCTCTATTTCTAGAGGGTTAGAACGGCATCTTACACTTCTCCCTCCTCCCGAAATGCACAGTGTTCTTCCTATGTGCCCCAGGAGCTCAGACACTTGACAAATGAATGAATATGCCAGTGCTGTCTACTCTGGCCAACAATGTGGCCCTGAGTGAGGTCCCAGAGTTAGAGGCATTGAAAAAGGACAAAAGGGGACCACTGAAGACGTGACAAAGATGAGGTACCCGTGAGCCACAGCAAAATAACTAGAGAAGAAATGTTTTTTAGGAAACCTGATCCAATACTTGAAGGGCTGTCACACAGAAAAGGAATAAGGCCTGTTGTTTCCAAAACTTCAGTCAACTGTCGTCTTAACTTAAGGAAGAACTTCCTCCTAGAAAAGTATTTGTCAGACTCTGTGTAGTATAATGCCAGCATTCAGGGAGTGAGGGTGGGGGTGGAGGGAGGAAAAAGATTTCAAATGATTTATTTGGAAAATACGTTTGGAAATTTGGGTTAATGAAAGATAACAGATATTCTTTATCTGTTAGGTAGCTTTCAAACCTTCTCAAATTTATGTGGCCCAAGTAGTTTTTCATAGGATGCTATGCACATCTCCCAGAGTCTCTACATTCCAAGCTCTTCTCTAGGGAAAAGATGAATTAGAGCTGTCTTAGAGAAGCACCTTCTGAAGGGGTGTGTCACACCAGCATTTGAGGACTTTTAGGATGCAGAATTCAACACTGTATAGATGATACAGAGGCAATATGGATACAAAACTAGAACCTTCACTCTTCCATGGACTTCCACCTTCAATGACCCAGTCGCAGGCAAAAAGGTCCAGGGACACCTGCAGACCCAGATTAACTGTTCCCTCCTGAATCTGTGTCCAAATGGATAGGTGATACGGATTGTAAAGGGATCCTGGAAGTAATCAGGGCTGCCACTGGGGAGCTGAGGGACAAGATGAATTTTAGCCAGAATCCACGTCTTTTGTAGTATTTTTTAGAAAATACTGCCTCCCTGCCTGTCTCTCATGCATCTATCCTATAATCCTTCACTGAGGGCCTTCCATAGACTAGTAGTGGTGAGTAAAACCAGAAAAGGTGCTGCTTCATGACTGCCTATGGGAAATTCAGACAATAAACAAGCATATTGTATAAATAGTTATTTAAGTGAGGTTTCCCATATATGTTACAATTACAAAGAGACCTTGCCCAGCGTGGGGTTTTAGGATGGGTTCTCTAAGGGAGCACAGAGACCATGTGTTACAGATCCTCAAATGTGCAGGTCCAAACAAAGTTTCTGTGACAGTCCTCTGAGAAGCCATCACCTGATGGGGTTGGAAAAGGCCACACAGACCCACCCACCCAAGCAGCCACCTCTCTAGCGCTATATTATATAGATCCTCTATTTGAGACTATGACTCATTTGGTCTGGGAAGAGCTGGAGAATTTTCATTTCTAACCAGGCAATTTTAATGCTGCTCCTCTGTAAACCACATTTAAATAGCACTGCTCCACTGGGCATTTTAAAAGACCTAAATAAAGGTAGGGCCATACCATGTCCATGGACAGAGAGGCTCAAGCATAAAGATGTCAATTTTGCCTTAGCTGGTTTGGTTCATCGGCCTGTGGACTGAAGGGTCCTGGATTTGATTTGGGTCAAGGGCACATGTCCGGGCTGTGGGCTCGATCCCCAGTAGGGAGTGTGCAAGAGGCAGCCAATCAATGATTCTCTCTCATCACTGATGTCTCTCTCTCCCTTTCCCTTTCTCTCTGAAATCAAAAATACATATTTTTTAAAAAGATGTCAGTTTTCCTTAAATTAACCTATAAGTTCAATACACTCCCAACCAAAATTCCCACAGAGTTGTTTGTTCTGATTCTAAAATTCCTCTGGAAGACTAAAACAATTTTAGAAAAGAACAAAGTGAGAAACTTGCCTTATCAGTTCAAGACTTACAATAAAATCACAGATGTAGTGTCACACAATTAGCAAAAGAGATGAAAGAAACACAACAGCAAAACCCAAAAGAGACCTGTGCTTTTAGGAAAATATATGGAAGATAGTCCTACAGATCAGTATGGAAAGATGGACAATTCAGTAAATATTACTGGAGAAATTAGTTTTTTAAAACACTGGATTCCTACCTCATATCATATGCAGAAGCAAAATTCCAGGTAGATCATATTCATAAATGTGAAAAAAGAAAACTTTAAAACTCTTAGAAGAAAATGTTTTGCAACTTTGGGTTAAGGAAATATATCTTAAGTAAGACACCAACTATGCAAACCAAAAAGACTGATAAAATTTACTTCAATAAAATTGAAACTCCTATATGCCACAAATAAATAAGAAAAGCCATACACTATGAAAAGCTATTTGCAGCATAGATACTAATATTTAGAATGTATCAAGATTTTCTACCTATGAGAAAAGACAAACTATCCACAGAGAAAAGGTTATGAGCAGGAAGTTCACATACAAGGAAACCCAAATAGAGAATAAAAAACATGAATAGGCCCTAACCGGTTTGGCTCAGTGGACAGAGTGTCAGCCTACAGACTGAAGGGTCCCAGGTTTGATTCTGGTCAAGGGCATGTACCTTGGTTGCGGGCACATTCCCAATAGGGGATGTGCAGGAAGCAGCTGATCAATGTTTTTCTCTCACTGCTGTTTCTAACTCTCCATCCCTCTCCCTTCCTCTCTGTAAAAAATCAATAAAATATATTTTAAAAAAAACAAAACACACACACACATGAATAGATGTTTGACCTCACAAGTAAATAGAGAATGCATATATAAAATAGAGAGATGCCATTTCATACCCATTACACTGGCAAAACTTAAAAACTCTGATCAGACCAAGTACTGTCTAGTATCTGGAGCATAGAAATTCTCACACACCCTTGCTTGGAGAAAAAATTAAAGTAGTCCTTTTGGAAAGCAATTTTACATTATCTGATAAAATGCATGCACCCTCCTGCCCAGCAATTCCACTCTTAGGTATATGGCCTAGAAACCTTGACTTATGCAAACAGAGAAGTACTTATGCAAACAGCAAAGAAGTACTCCGTGTGCTTAATAATAGTGGGAAAGTGGAGATAGGAGCTGGTTAAATACAATGAAGTCTATTCATACAATTAAATACTATATAACAGGAAAAACTGAATGAACCAAAGCTACAAGTATCATAGAGACACATCTCTAAATCAATATTGAGCAAAGAAACAACATTATAAAACTATAAGTAAGGGGTACCATTAATGTAAAATTTTAAAACATACAAGAAAGACCTGGGTACTATTTGGGATTCATATATACATACAGCACTAACATGAGAATGATAAATCTAAATTCAGCATAATGACTTCTAGAGAGGGAAGTAGAGGAATGGTACCTGAGAAAGACATAAAAATCACTCATAAAATCACTGCTCTTTTATGCTACTATTAATGAACATCAAGATAGGGTAGGTTCGCCCTGACGTATTTGGCTCAGTGGATAAAGCGTTGGCCTGCGAACTGGAATGTCCCAGGTTCGATTCCGGTCAAGGGCCTGTACCTTGGTTGTGGGCACATCCCCAGGACAGGGTGTGCAGGAGGCAGCTGATCAATGTTTCTCTCTCATCGATGTTTCTAATTCTCTATCCCTCTCCCTTCCTCTCTGTAAAAAAAATCAATAAAATATATTTTTTAAAAAGATAGGGAAGGTTCTTCAATGAACCAGATTTTTTTCAGATGAAAAAGAGTCAGAAAGCAGTCAGCCAACCTTTGCCCCACAAAGAAAACCTCTTGAATACCGTGGGAAAGGGATCCCACTTTTACTGCAGATGCTCCTAAATCAAGGCCATTGTGTGCAGTTATGCAGGTTGACACTGCACAATTCTGGAGCACACACTCCACAGTGTTAATAATGCCCCACTAGGGGTCTGCAGTGAACAACTAATACAACCATATGTGGCAGCCCTGTAACTCCCAGGTCATAAACCCCCTTAGACCAGGGATGAAAAATTCCCATCTCCCGGGAAATGCCTACCCACCCACCCACACAATTACTGCCAGTATTGTCTGCAGATTCAGACACCTCCCCAACAACACCCGGTGACAGCCTTACACTGGTCAAACACTGCCAGGGATGAGTGCTCACAACTTTCAGAAGTACTTACAGACAATGCTGCGAGACTAAGCTCTTCCTTAAGCACATTTGAAACCTGCCTTTCGATTACCTCTATCCATTAAAGTTCATCTACTTCAGCTATTGAAAGAAAGCTAACCTGTCCCCTCTGGAGATGTCTGCTTTCCAGGCTAAATATACTCCAGACTTAAGATTTTTGCAAACATCCTCTCTTTGGTTAAAAATACATTTTTAAACTGGGCATCATTTCACCAATCACTTCTTGCCCTCATAAGCAACTAGGCATGTTGACATGTCATCGAAGAACAAGAAAGCATTTCTTTCAGCTGTCCCTTTGGGGAACCTCTAAAGAGGTCCACTCTGGCTCCCAGTGCCATTAAATGCCCAGGAAGTGCAAGACTGGAGGAAAGGTCAGGCTTTTTCCACAGGTGAGGGCAAATTAACCGAGCAGAACAAGGATGGTGCCCCCCACAGGACAAGGGAGATGAGTGAGATTCCACTTACTCCCAAAACTCCATGACGGGAGAGGTGGCATTCTGCAGGGACACATGGCTGTGGTTGCTCATGTTCAGTTTCTGGAACTCCACACATTTCTCTACAGTGGAAACAAGACAAGAAATACAAGATTAACCTGCACAAGGGCTGGATCTTGGAAAACATTCAGAGCCGATGGAGCAACTATTCCCAGTAAACATGCCTCAAACAACAGTGAGGGTAAAATCAATAACTTACAAACAGTTTGAAAGGCTTGGTCTGATTGATTCAAACAGGAGGAGAAGTCTGGGGGCAGGGAGCCTTTTCTCTCTTATTCCCACTCACTATGCCGTATCAAACTTCCTTCCTGCCTTGTTCCTAAACCTCCTTCCCCTTTTTCCACTTCCCTGTCAAAGGCTTGTCTGAGTCTCTAGAATCGTGTTTCTCAAAGTTTTTATTTTTCTAGAGTAAAAACAATTTTCAGACACTTAAGTTTGACAAGTTTTTTATTAAGATAATCATTAATCATGTACAAATAATAATAAGTTATAAAGTCTTTGTAATTACAGTTTTCATATGACTTTAAAACTAGAATTAAACTTACCAATAAATACCAACTAAACTATAGACCCAATACAATTCAAATTGACAGCACGAAGCAGGTGTGTAAGAAAATGTCATTTTGTAATATTAAATGAGTTTCAACAGAAATGAACTGACAGGCAAGAGGCAGGGTCTATATTGGGCTTGGCTTGCCTATTCTTCCATGCACTATTTGAGACTCAACTCTATCACCATCTTTCTCTGTTCATGCTTCTGCAAAACCTTTATTCCTATAATTTGAGGTGTTATCAGCTGGAACTTTATTTAGTACTAATGCACCACTTATGAATTAAATCTCTCTGCTCTTTTTCCTTGGGCTGCCATCATCCTATTTATGAAGAATACATCTTTAATTGTAAACACCAACAAAGTCAAGCATTGAAATATTCTGACTGTCCTGTTATAAGGTGTTGTGTGGATGATCCAGAACTATTAGAGTAGCCTCAAAATAAATATACACAATTAAATTATCATGGAGGGCTCACAGGCCTCCAAGAATATGTCCCTGAATTTTAATTGATAAATATCTCTAAGAGATCCCTGGCCAAAGAAAGGTTAAGAATCAGGGCCCTGCCCTGACAGGTTTGGCTCAGTGGATAGAGCTTCGGCCTGCGGACTGAAGGGTCCCAGGTTCGATTCTGGTCAAGGGCATGTACCTTGGTTGCGGGCACATCCCCAGTAGGAGGTGTGCAGGAGGCAGCTGATCGATGTTTCTCTCTCATGGATGTTTCTAACTCTCTATCTTTCTCCCTTCCTCTCTGTAAAAATCAATAAAATATATTAAAAAAAAAAAAAAAGAACCAGGGCCCTAATGAGACAGTGAAAAGTCCACAAAATGCAACAGGAGAGGGAGCAAATCTACGCAGGGCTAGAAGCTAGTTCAGAGCACTTTCTAGGCCTAATACCTGCTGTTCCTTCTGCTGGTGACCAACATTCTACCCAATCTCGCCATAGCTCAGCCTTCAGGATGACAGGGACAACCTAACTACAGGGATAGTGATTAGCTTAAAGCATGTATGTCAATTTCAGTCAAAAGGCAGTAGCTGCCTAGAGTACTGCTGAGAAGGGTTCTGAGGTCAACACTAAACTCAAAAGGAAAGAGTTCTACAATTGATTAGCAATGTCTGCTCTAAGCATAGGTAGCACAGATATGAGTTGGTATGAATTTGCCTTCTCTGGATTATGACTCAGTCCTGAAAGGATGACAAATTGAAAAAGCAAATACCAAATTAGAATCTAAAGTAATCTAAAAAGTTATTTACTGAAGCAGTAGGGTGGGATAGTTAATTCAAATATCTACCTGTGTTGGACAGGTAAAGTAAATGAGCAAAGTGTACTACTGGGTGAGGATTGTGGCCTCATCCAAAGGTAACGGCTGCCTCTCTGCTGCAACCATTGCTGCCAAGCAAGAATGTGGGAATGCGGGTCTGGTGTTGTCATATCTTTTCAATTTTTTCCAGAGAAGCTGGAAATCTGGATTTTCATGTGAAGTCTTCCAATTTTTCAATTTGAGCTGTCAAATACATTTTTTGTATTTGCTAGTCACTGATCTAAAGCCTAATTGGCTTACTGACCCCATTTGCAATCCCTAAGCTAACCCCTTCATTTTACAAAGGAAAATCCAATGCCTAGAGAAGCAGGGCTGAAATTGGAGGCTGAATCCTTCACGTCACCACTTTGCCCCCAAAGGGCTCAGTCTCTGTACCTGGCAAAGCGAAGAAAAAGCATCATCATCTTCTACCCATGCCAATTCCTGGGCCGGGGCTCAGCTTAGGTTTCAGCACAGCAACCCACAGAAGGGGCCCAGACCCAGTGCAGAACTGACCTTGTTTCAGTGGAATCTGGATCACAGAGGCCAGAGGTCAGGATGGATCTCCGGCACAAAGACACCCCCCCAGTTCCAGGTCCCGCAGCAGGACCAGAAGAGGGACCCTCCCTGAGGACATACCTGTGTTCCACTCATGTCCACAGGTGGCCCAGGGGAGCTCAGTGGTGAAGCAGTTGCACAGGTAGAAGATGGCCCATGCCAAGATGATAATGTAATATATATTCAGATGGGCCTCGATCACCTGTGTTGCATAGCCAATGCCTGAAAGAATACGGAAAGGGAATGACTTAAATCCTTGTCCACCTCACACAAACAGTTGAGCTACTTTTCATAACCCGACATCACTCAGGCATAATTTTAGTTTCTGATTAACTCAGTCTTTACCTTCAAATAAAGGGCAAATTTTTCTCCAACATGTAATGCCACCTTCACTCGTGAACTGTCCCAGAGCCGTTTCCAGGAAAAATACGGGAATTCCACAACAAATAAAAAACACCACGTAGGGAATCAGGAATGCTCCTGCAAGAACACAAAATATGGGAATGAGGTTAAAATTGCTCCCACCATTTTATGTTCAGCACAAGAAATCTTTAATAAGCACCTGCTACAGGCAAGACAAAATGTTCTCTGAGCTTGAGTTCAGGTTGCCAGGATGAGGACCAGAGTCAGAAAATGTAGTCCTGGGCTTGTGCCCTCTGCTACCTGTTACCCTGCCTCAACTTCCTCCTCTGTAATATGGGGCTTTAATACCTAATATCTATATTGCTTATCTCACAGAATTATTGTGTAGATAAGATGATAATGTAAAAGAAAGTGTTGCATTGCTTGATTCTTTTGTTTTTACATTTCACCCTCCAGTATAGGTCAAATTCATTCTCTCTGAATATTGCATCCTTCTTTTTTATTCTAAAGTAACTTCAAAAGGACAGGTGAGGGGACCTCTTCTTTTATTTCCTTTGGAAATGACCTGCAAAATGGCTTCTTCATAAAGAAAAGTAATCTTAAGGAGATATGCAATGAGCAATATCAGGCGCCTATACCTGAGCCCCAGGTATGAAGTTGAGTTATAAAGAGTTTGCAGCAAGAGTCTGTCCAGAAAGCCTGGCTTTGAATCAATCTAAGAAAAGACCACCAAAAGCCTTAGTGCTCCTATTTGGAAACACAATACCCATTGCCTGTGCCTTTCTGTAAAACAAATTAAATAACTGAGGTGAACATGAGCTATTATAACCAGAAAGGGATTTTTTCCAAATCCCTCATTCCCTCTCTCTCTAATAACAAAGCATGAAAAACACATGCCATTCCCCACCATCTGATCTCACAAATGAAGGCTTTAACTGAAATTGCTTTTTGCTAAATGAAGTCTCCCTAACTGCAGGATCAATAGCAACCATTTTGATTAATCCTGATAATAGAACCATATCCACTAGGTTTTGAAAGGTTCTTAGCTTTTCTGTGCAAGACACTATTTTTAAAGTTTCACATTTGAAAAGAAATACTTTAAACTACCATTAAAATCTATGAGTAGAGCTGTGTGGATATTGTTTAAAAAGGTAAACAGTTTATAAGCAGTTATTAAAAGGCCAAAAGTGTCTGAAAGGGGATAAGAGGGTGTTTGCTGCATTTAAACTTAAGTGATTAAAACAAGCTGCAGCAGCTTTCCTAATACGCTGTAATTTACCTGTGAATAATCTAGAACTTAACAAATGACACTATTTTAAAAGACTTTTGGCCTATATATCCACAAAGCTAGTAATCCTTAAGGTGACTATCTTGATTAAATCAGGATATTTGTGTACCCAATGGAAAATCTTGGAAAGTTAGAGTTGTTTTTTTAAAAAAAGACTAATTTCTAAACTTACCACAGCCTTTTAAATCTGTGGCAGAATTTGTAATGAACCCAACTTATCCTGTTTTCTGCTTTTAGAAATGCTTTTAGTTTTGACATAAAAATTTCTGGCATGAAAATATTATGCTAAAACATTTTTGTCTGGGGCTATTCAAAAGGGTTTGCACATGTTTCTAAGCAGACATGTAGCTTATGATGGCTGAATCTGCAGAGAGAAGGGGGATCCACGGCTAAGGGTGCAGGGCACATTCAGGGTCCCCGAGTCCACTGCTTCTCTGCCTCTTGCCACGCCACTACACCAGCAGCCACGTCATTACCAGTGTAGAGCGGGCGTGGGGCAGCCTGTACCTTCAGGATCAATGTCTTCAAAGAAAGGGTTCAGGCTAAGCAGTACCCTTACTTCTTTCCCTACAGCTGCTCACACATCAAATCCTGCTCCACACAGCCAAACAGCATGGTCCCTGCCTGCCAACTCCAAGCTACTTTCACTGAGGTCTGGGGATCTTGCTGGAGAGGCAGGGAGGAATACATAGATACAGCCTTTGTCGTAGAGACACTATGCCACCCAATAAAGTTTTACAAGGTTCTTTACTTCAGAGCTGCTGGCTGTTCTGATAATGACAAGTGGGGGTTCCTGACGTCTAGGGCCCATTTCTTAAACTGAGAGATTTGAGGAGTCACTTGCTGCATGCATCTCCACCAAACTTATTTGGAAATGTTGTTACACAAAGGATTATCTCATCACCTTCCTTTCCCGGGCCCCAACCCCCAATCTCCAAACATCTCCTACACAATAAATCAATGTTGTTTGCTATTTGTCATAGGTGATTGTGAGACCAGAAAAAAAGAAACTGCTTGGTGCCAATTCTGCCACCAGAGAGGCCTAAAAAGAGGCCATAGAAAGGGCCTTAAGAGCAAATGAAAGACTGGGTAGGATATCAAACAGCAGTGCCTAACCAAAAAGTACTCCCTGTTATCCGCCTAATCCTACTTTAAAAGCAAGGCCTTTGGTATCAGAAAGCCATCTTTATCACTCACTAAGTGAGCGACTTCTCTGACCCTCAGTTTCCTCATCTGCAAAATGGGTGAGATGAGTCTAAAGATGAAATGGGATGCTCAGTATGGAGCCTGGCGTTTCAGTAAGCGCTCGAAAGCCAGCTCCTTTTCCTCATGGAGGTTTCCAGTTAGCAAAGCTGAGGCTCAAAGGGGTTGTCTCCTGCACCCCCTCCCCCCACCCCCCCAAAAAGGCAGTGCAGATCACAAATGCAAAGGCTCCAGGACTGGGCTGCAGACAAGCCATCACGTGCTGTGCCGGCAGGCGGCCCATTGAGGTGCGAAGAGCACGTGCGCATGCGCGCTGGGCAGGTGAGCCTGGCGGGGGTGAGCTCCCGCGCCAGGTGGCCGAGAGCCGGCATTCGCCTCAGGGTCCCGCTCCACGCAGGCGCGGGAGGGGTCTCGCGCTCAGTCCCAGCCTCCCCGCACCCACCGGGCTCGTGCCCCCTTCCTGCACCCTCTCCGGTGCCGCGCGCCGGCCACCTCACCTCCTCCGTTCTTGTAGCACAGGTAAGGGAAGCGCCAAACGTTCCCAAGCCCGATAATCTCCCCGGCCACGCTCAGCACGAACTCCACCTTGTTGTTCCAGTGGCCGCGCTCGTGGACCGCCTTGTCGCGCGGGACCCGCACGGCCGCCGCGCCCTCGCCGCCCCCCGGCGCCTCCGACTCCCGCGCCTCCTCTGCAGCCTTCCCGTTACCCAGAGGCAGCGCCTTCTCCGCCGTCATGGCCGCACTGGCTGCCTGGTGCGCCGGGCCGGCTCTGCGCCGCCGCCCGGGGCTGGTAGGCTTTTCAGGAGGCGCGAGCGGGCGGGAGGGGGAGGCAGGGGGTGGAGCTGAGGGGCCGGGCTGACCCGGCCCGGCGCGGGGAAGGGGGCGCGGCGCGGCGGCCAGGCCCTCAGGGCGCCCCCGCCGCCTCTGGTGGGCTCTGCCCGGGAGCCTGCGAGCGCCTCATGCGCGCACAGACAGTGCGCCGAACGCCATGGAGCACCGTGCGTGCTGGGAGCACCTTGCGTTCCTTCCAGTTCCTTGTCCCACCCGCTGGCCTCCTAGGACTAGAGTGGAACCGCCGGGTCAGGCCTAGGCTGGGTTCCTAAACCGAGCCTTGACGTTCCACCATCTCTGGCCTCCGAAGGCTTGAGCCACGGTGTCTCATCTCTCATCAGAGCGGTGGGCTGACTAGCCATCTCCACCTTGAAAGTGCACACCGGGCACCTGTGGGTCTCGTACACTGCAGTCGGTCCCCTGGTCCTGAGTTGGAGCTTCCGCATTTCTAACAAGAGCCCAGGGTGCTGCGGGTGCTGCCAGTCCAGGGACCGCACTTGGAGGAAAAAGGGAGTAATGAACTCTTCTTGGTTTCTTCCCATGTGCAGGAACTGTGAGCTCCCCGAGGTGGAAACACCTCCAGATCTTGTTCATCCTAGTGCCTGCTGCTCTAAACACAGTGAGGCAGGGCAGTTAACTGCTCCTGCCAGGAAGCAGGCAACTCTAAGTTGATCTCATGCTCCACTTACCTTAGTTGTGTGAAGTCATCTGACCACTCTGTGCCTCTGTTTTCTGACCTGCCTTTCTTATGGGGTGAGAAATGCTTATAAGTGCTTATTACTTTGGAAGTGCTCAGTGAACATAGCAATTATTCATACTATCATCATACAATGTGTAGTCACACACATACATTATTTGTGCACATTCTTGTTTAATGCTGGTCTCCCATTCAGTTGTGAGGATGATATACAGGGTGGGGCAAAAGTAGGTTTACAGTTGTGAGCACATGAAACACAGAGTTTATTTTTGTATTCTTATTTATTACTAGAGGCCAGGTGCATGAAATTAGTGCACTGGGGGAGGGAGGGCCCACTCAGCCCAACCTGTGCCCTCTCACAGTCTGGGAGCCCTTGGGGAATGTCTGACTGCTGGCTTAGACTCGCAGGAAGTGGGCTTAAGCTGGCAGTCGGATATCCTTAGTGCCGTGGTGGAGGTGGGAGGGGCTCCTGCCACCACTGTGCTCACCAGTGGTGAACCTGGCTTCTGGCTGAGTGGCACTCCCCCTGTGGGAGTGCACTGACCACCAGGGGTCAGCTCCTGCATTGAGTGTCTACCCCTTGGTGGTCAGTGCACATAACAGGGACTGGTTGTTCTGCTGTCCAGTCTATTTGCATATTAGCCTTTTATTATATAGGATTATTATATAGGATTGTATTATTTTCCATACAAACAACTGTAAACCTACTTTTTCCTCACCCTGTACATTGTTTTATTATAATAGCCACAGAGCCTAGTATAAGACCTAGCATATTTACTGAAAAGGTGCTCTAGCATATTTAGTGACTATTTGTGGAAGAGCAAAAGAGGAAGGAGGGGAGGAAGGGAGAAAGAAGAAAGGGGAAAGAATGTCAGATCTTCAAGGGGCTACAAAGGTGATCAGATCCACCTCCATCATTTCCCAGCCCTGGAGAAGTCCAGCCAGGTGAGCTCTCACAGCCACCCACTGTGCTCTGCATCCCTCTGAGGCTGTGTCGGGGAGAGCCTCTCTGTCTTGCAGCCTGTCCTATCCTTCTGGCTTACAACTGCTCAAGTCTCTTCCCATCTCTATCCCCCTAGAGAACCCTTCCAGCCATCATCTTCCCCTTTCAGGTCTTCTCCCTCCCTTGCCCCTCACTATCATATTTCTTGAAAGAGTAAGTTTATATGCTGCCAGCCCTGTCTTCACCTCCCACTCATTTCTCAGCCCACAGCAATCTGGCACCCACCCCCACCACTCCTCTGAAAATGCTGTCTGTGAATCCTGGAAGCCCTTATAATTTGGCAAAGCCTATAGTTCCTTGTCCATCCCCATCTTGCCCGACCTCTGGATAGCATTCTGCACTGTTATTCCCTTCTTTCCTTCTTAAAATTCTCACTTGCATGATTTCCTTAACAATGCCTGCTTCAGCTGCAGTTTCTTTCCCTGCTTCTCTGGTCTTCCTATCTCTCCTCTTAAATTTGGTCTTCCTCATGCCTTCACCTAACTAAATGCTGGTGGCTCCCTAACCTATATTCCCATGTGTTGTCCTGGATGTGTTCGAAAGCAAAGCTGCTGCAGAATGCTACGGTGAGAGTAAACAGAATTTAGGTAGATGTGGGTTCAGATTCAGGCTCTGCCCCTTATGTGTTTTCTCTTGCCTTAGGCCCCTTCTTTGCTAAGTAGGGTTAATATTAGTTCTTACCTCAGGGGGTGGGTATGAGGGCTAAAAGCTTTGGGCGGCAGTAGGTGCTCTGTAAATAGTAGCTTTTATTTTTATTGTGATGATGATGACGATGATGTCGATCCCTTACAAAAAGTCTTTATTGGCCATTCTTCTCCTACAGGACAAAATCAAATGGACGACCCTGGCTTTCAGAATTACCCCACAGTCTGACTCTCCTTGCCTTTCCTTCTATATTAGTGCCATTTTTCTCCCATGCAAAATTCCACATCAGTGCTTTCGTTTCCTTTGGGATAATTCTCAATGCTGCATACAGAATGGGCAATAAAGGAAGGAATTCATCTTTGACTTTGACAGTCCCTGCACACTGTAGGCATTTAGTACCTAAGAATTTCTTTGTTAAATGAACAGCCACATCAAAAGTTAGAAACACATTCCCAACTCTTATTATTGCAATATTAGGCTATCACCACAGAATCAATGTAAACCTCTTTTGAATCTAATTACATTTCACCTTGTACTGCTGCTCAGGATAATTAGCTCCAGGAATTGACTTCCTCTGAACAGCTGTGATTCTGTGAGACCTGCTTGTGAAGTAACATTGAACCAGCATGGGAAGGTGGAGGCTGACCATCCTCTGGTGGGGAACTGGGCTCATTTATGCCAGTAGGTAGTTCTGTGGCCTGGATAGATCCCTTAACTTATAAGCTTTGGTGCCCTTGGTTCATTAAAATGGTCCTGACTATTCTTCTTCTTTTAGGATGGTCTTAGAGGTGAAGCAAGACTACATTTAGAGGACATAGTGCATTTATTAATGTCCCAAACTCACCTCTCAAGTTTTAATATTTCTCTTTATGAAAGTTGACCAGGTCAATTTCCTCCTACTAGAATTTAGTAAGTATATAAAGCCCATTTCTTGAAAAGCCTTAATCTGTTTACTCTGCCCTTACCCAGAAGAGCCCACATTTCCCATCATGTCGGCACATTTCTGGACCCTTTCCATTCTATTCTTTCTTTGTTGGAATGCAATGACCTGAAAATCACATACTCATGTCCTCAGGGCAGCGCAAGGGGAATATGGGCCATATCTCATTCCAGAGCTAGTCCTGATGTAACACACAGCATAGTGTTTAGGGATGTGGACTCTGCAGTCATACTTCCTGGGTTCGAAGCCCAGATGCACCATGATGGCAAATTACTCTAAACCTCTGTTTCCTTATCTGTGAAATGAAGATACTAATAGAATCTACCTTTTAATTATTAGGAAGATTAAATGAGCTAATATTTGTAAAGCACTTGGATTTGTGCCCAATATAGACATGTTTGTTAAGCAAATATTTAGTCCTCAGAGAACAGAAATGACGTGACTCCCTTATTCTGTTCTTGGACATTCAAAGGAGTCAAAGTCTTTTATCTTCTGGAAACAGCAGTTGTCGCCCTGAGGTTCATTTACATTTCAGCATTGCTCATTTCTTCCTTTACCAAATATTTATTGCCCTTCAATTATCTTATTGATCATAGAATACAAGGCCTGCCCCTCTGGTATCCTAAAGCTAGCTCATACCAGCCCATGAGAACCGATTATTAAGTTTGCAGGGATTTTATGAGCCACAGTTGTTGGTAGCTTGAAGTCTGCTGTGGTTGCATTTACACCACTGGAGTCTTGCAGAGCTACAAATCACTCCGACACCCACACCCAGCCAGTGTACTGGCCCACCATTACAGAAGAGTGGAGAGGCAGATGCCAGGCAAGTAATCACCGAAGTGAATGGAAAGTTGGAGATTCTGATACATGCTGCAAAGGAGAGGTCTGTAGTGCTAAGAAAGCTTGTTACTGGGAGATCTGACCTTGTCAAGGAGACAAGGGAGGGTTCCCTGAGCAAGTGACAGATGAACAGAAGCCTGAAGGGACTGGCACAATTAACTAGATGTGGAGTGTGTTGGGGGGTCCTGAAAGATGCTCACAGAGGCGGAGGCTGGGTGCAGAGTGTAGAACAAGATGTGCCTAAAAGGGAAACATTTTTAGTAGTGGGTGATAGGAGCATATTTGCATTAAGATACTACTGTGGTCACAGTGAGAAAGGTAGATTATGGGGCAGGTTGGAGGTAGTGGAGAGGCTACTCAGTGGTCCAGGCAAGACATGATGGCAGCTCAGACAAGGGAGAGGGTAGTGGAGAGGGAGAAATGATGGTGGAGTAGAGTATAGGGATGATGATGGGACTAAACCCATTGGACTTAACCTGGAACTAAATATGGAGGGTAAAGGAGGGAAGGTGTCAAGTATGTCTCTCCAGTTAGGGGAACTCTAGCAGCCTGTTGCAGGGGTGATGGTCCTGCTCTACTTTGCACTTATTTGCCCACTGCTGGCTCACTCAGGGACTGAGAAATCAGAACCACTGGACCAGTGCACTCTTCACAATTATGTGAATGGCTGCTAGACCAAAAACCTACATGTCAGAACCAGCATCAAAGAGAGGAAGCAAAAAAGGCATCAAGTACCAAAAAGAACTTTTTCCAGTCCTCCAGTCTGAATAATCTGTCCCAGGAAATAGAGCACTCCTCAGTGCTGTAGATGTGGAAGTGGAAGCTGGTCAGGGAAACCACAAGGGGACTTGGGGTAGGGATTTCCCAATCGTAAGAGTCTCTGAAAACAGTTTTCTGCCTTACCTTCCCTCCATACTTTTTTTCTGATTAATTTCAATAATGATCCCAATTCTTCACTCTTCCCTGTGTCTAGGCCATTCACCATATAACTCTGTAGGACCCTCCCAGCACCAGTTTTCAGTCATCTGACTTGCTTTGGCCACCAAAATGAGGAAGAAGGGATGATGTGCCAGTTCCAAGCCTCAGTTCTTGCCGTCTTCTGCTTCTGCCATCACAATGTGAAGGATGTTCCAGGTTAGTCTGCTGCTCCAGGAGGAAAACAAGACACACATAGAGCAGAACTGCCCCAGCTGAGGTACCCCCAGAGAAACCCAGACTGAAGCAGAGGCCCCAGTGACCTACAGGTAATGAAAATAAAGCTAAGAAAGGTTGAGCAACTTGTCCAAAACCACACAGTGGATCCAAAAGTCAAATCCAGTTCTCTGACTTATATACTATGACCTCCCAGATCTAACTAGATTATTTTATAGCCAGTGGTTTCACCCACATGAATGTTATCTTTCCACGTTTGATCTAGGTGTAAAAAGGAGAGGACAGAAGAGGAAATTCACATCCTCTTTCTCCTCTAAGCCCAAGAACATTAGCTCAAAAGTTAATTATTATATCCTGGATGCAACCCTGGGAAGGCAGCCCCCCATCTGGACCCAGGATCTGTGAGAGAATAATGTATAAGCTCCAAAATAGTGATTTCATACTTGGGTTCTGAGCTGTAGTCCTTCTGGAGTTGGGCAGCATCTATGTGTGTGAACACACGTGGTTTCTCATGTTCTGAGTTTTCCTGTGTTTATATCTAATCTCAGTATTCTGATTCAGATGTCTAATGTGAATGGCATGTTACAAGCATTCACACTTACCCACAGGTAGGACTTTCAGGACCACTGTATCTAGCTACACAGGCTGTGTGCTCAACTCCAGAGCACCATTCGCATGGTTACTCTGGACTTGTACAGCATGGTGGCTCTGATCCTCTTATTACAGATGCCAGCACTGATCCTGAGTTAGCCAGCTGGTAATATGCCATATTCCCCGCTGGCCCCAGATATACAGTGCCATGTAGCTATATATCCAGGTTGCTCAGATATTTCCTGAGAGGATCATAAACTAAGAACTGAATGGTTATTAAAGACTAGAGACCCGATGCACAAAAATCCCTGCAAGAGTAGGCCTTCCTTTCCCCAGCTGCCGGCACGAGCTTCCCTCGGGCACCAGAGACCTGGGCTGGCTTCCCTCTAGTCCCAGCTTCATCAGGAAGGACGTCCAATCTAATTATCATATTACCCCTTTATTATTATACTAGAGGCCCGGTGCATGAATTTGTGCACAGGTGGGGTTCCTCGGCCTGGCTGGCAATCGGGGCCAATTGAGGCCATCTCGCCCAGTTCTGATTGGTTCAGCCGGTCGGCCAAAGGGAAGGATCTCCGGAGGTTGGCTGGCCACAGGAGATTGGCTGTGGAAGCGCATTGACCACCAGGGGCCAGTTCCTATGTTGAGCATCTGCACCCTGGTGGTCAGTGCGTGTCATAGCTACCAGTCGACTGGTTGCTCAGTCATTCGGTTGCTTAGGCTGATAGATAGATAGATAGATAGATAGATAGATAGATAGATAGATAGATAGTTAGATAGATAGATATGGATATAGCCCAAGTCATAGCTCTCTGGTTCAGTGTTTCTCTGGGTTCTGAGCTGAGTCACACCAGAGTGCCACCCCAAGTAATGTTTTCTATCACTTTCTTTATTGTGACCTACTACACAAAAATAATGGGGGGAATATTTAAAGAAATTTTCTTGGTGTCCTAGTATCTTCTTCCCAGAGAGAGACCCAGGAATCATGGATCTCTCTAAAACCAACAACTGTGATGGAAAGGTCTTTAAAGCCAACAACTGTGATGGAAGGTCTGCTGTGTGCGTTACACAGTGTGTTAAATGCTAGTGATGTCTCAGAAGTGGTCTTGGCCTTTCAGTGAGATAACAAACAATAGTCCAGCAAGGTAGTCACTTGAAAAGGGTTGGATACATCTTATGGGAACACAGAGCCCATGAAGTACAAGCTGGAGTTAAAGTCAGGCAGAGGGCACAGTGTAGGCAAATGTATGAAATTGTGGAAGTTCCTAGTGGGCTTGGGGTGCCAACTACCTAGAACTGCACTGTTTAGTAGAGTAGCCACCAGACACATGTGTTTACAAGTGCTTTAAATGTGGCTGTAAAACACTTTCTGGATCTTAAAAAGACTTAGTATTAAAAAGAAGAATGTAAAACCTCTCATCAGTGACTTTAAATATTGATTACATGTTGAAATGATAATATTTTGGATGTGATATTGTACTTTGTAAGAAACTTGGTCATCTGAATGACCAAATATCTATTTCTCATTAGTATTCAGTCTATAGCCATGATTTCTGGCTCAAAGTTCTCAAAACCCTCAGAATTTTGGAGTGAAAGAGCAATGAAAGCATCTTTTGTCATAATATTTGGTCTCTCATCCTCAGTTCCTGAAGTCCCTTGAGCACTATACAGGTCAAATGGGTGTCATGTTATTCATAACAAGTCCCTTTCCACCACAACTGGGTTTATGTTAGTGAGATTACTTTTGAGGGGAAAAAATAAGGATAGGGTTGGCTGCCAAGGTAACCAACTATTAAGAGAGAGTTGGAATTTTTAGTTCCACCTCCTGATTTTGGGGGAGGGTAGAGGGGTTGGAGGTTGGATCAGTCACCAATAGCCAATGATTTAACCAGTCATGCCTATCTACTGAAGTCTCCTTAGAAACCCAAAAGGACTGGGTTCAGAGATCTTCTGGATTAGTGAACACATGGAGATTTAGGAAGAATGGCATGCCAAGAGAAGGCATGGAGCTCTGTGCCCCTTCCCCAATACTTTGCCCTATGTATGTCTTCTGTCTGGCTATTCTGAGTTATAGTCTTTTAGAATAAACTAGTAATTAGTAAGTAAACTATTTCTCTGAGTTCTGTGAGTCACTCTAGCAAAATAATCAAATGCAAGGAAGGGATTGTGGAGACCTCTGATTTAGAATCTGTTTTGACAGAAGCATAGGTGACAACCTAGACTTGCAATTGGCATCTGAAATGTGGGGAGAGGGGGGATCTTGTAGGACTGAGGCTTTAACGTGTGGGATCTAATGCTGTCTCCTGGTAGCATTAGCATTGGTGATCAGAACATTTATTGGGTTGAGTAAAACATATTATTTCAATTAATTTCATCTTTCTCCTTATACTTTAAAAATATGCCTATTAGAACATTATAAATTCCTTATGTGACTTACATTATATTTCTGTTAGTACTGATCTAGAAAAACTGGGGCAGTACAGGGCAACACATTCAGATTTGAGCCTTTTGTTCACTGTGGGCTGACATGAACCTTTAGACATGCCCAGTTTGGCACACAACTCACAGTACTAGCCACTTCTGTTATATGGCACTCAGCCTTTCACACTGCTAGGTTCTCTGCCTGGTCCCCTAAGCATCTATGCTTTTGACCTTGCTATGAGCACCTGTGTGGTTGCCACACACCCTAGAGTGGCAGCCAGAGCATTGAGTGTCCCATCTTTTCTAGACCAGTGCTTTCTAGGTAAGATATAATGGGGGAAAGTCCAGATTCTCATTCCTGGGCTGCCTGGGGAAAATGTTAGGCCATGCTGAAAACCCAATCTGAATCCCAATCAAGTAAGTTCTCAGGGGGCTATTTGAGGTCTTGAATCAAAGCTATTGCAAATCTAAGTCAGACATTTTCTTGCCCAAGGCTGTGTATTCAGCCATAGCTTAGAGATCAGGCACCCACAGTGAGCCATTTATTTGCTTCTCATCAAGACTGAGTTACACTGTGCTTTGCCCATTTCTAACTTCCCATCTGTTCTCCACTTTGGTGAATGGCAAGGGAACAGGTATCTATTGCTGCCCCAAGCAGATCTTTCTCAACTGTCTTTTTGCAGATTCCTTCCCTCAGTCCACACCACAAATAGTGTGTGGTTTGTATTATCATTTCCAATTTACATTTGAGCAAATCACCTGAAAGAGTTTGAATGGTCCACATAACTTCTAAATGGGTTTGCAGAGGTTTGAATTTGGGTCTCTGGGCTCCAAAGCCTTCTTTCCATTGCTCAATCTGGCCTCTGTCTTATTGAATTACCTGATTTCCCAAGCTCCAATCATGAAGTTCTGTGTTAGTTAAGAGAATGCTGCAGCTGTAACAGATAAACTCTAAAATCTCAGTGCTTTCACACATTTGAGGTTTCTTCTCATTTATGCAAAGCCAAAGCAAATGTTTGACAGGCAAACTTCTATGCAGTGATTCAGGGACCCAGGGTTTACCCATGTGTGTCTCTATCACGTTCAACACTGTGGGTTATATCCATGGCTGCCATGACAAGATAGAGTGCAGTTGACATCCTGTTGGAGGATGTAGGGACAAACAATACCTCAGGTGGCAATTGCATTCCACTTCTAGGGCAGAGACTCCAAATGACAATGTCTTAAAGAGAGGAGGCATGCCCCTTCTCCCCTTTCTCCTTAACCCTGCTGCTCAAGACACAAATATGGTGGTAAGCCACCTTGAGCCACATGAATGAGAGAAACACTCTTAAGGATTGCAGAATATAAGAAAATACCCCAGCCTTAGCTGGTTTGGCTCAGTGGATAGAGTGTTAGACTGTAGACTGGAAGGTCCCTGGTTTGATTCTGGCCAAGGGCACATGCTTAGGTTGTGGGCTCGATCCCCAGTAAGGGGCGTGTAGGAGGCAGCTGATCAATGATACTCTCATCTTTGATGTTTCTATCTCTCCCTATCCCTTTCTCTCTGAAATCAATAAAAATATTTTTAAAAGTTGAAATGCATTAAGAAAAAATAGAAAGAAAATATCCCAGTCCCTGAACGACTGCACAGAGCAGTCACCATGCCAGCCCTGCACTGCCCACCTCCAGACTGTATGTGAGAGAAATGGATTTACCCCTTGTTTAAGCCCTTGTTGTTTTCGGTACATGTGTCCTATATACATAGGAGATCCCAATATTTTTGTCCACATAGGGCTCTGTTCTGCAAATAGTGGCTAGAAAAAGAATTAGCCCAAAGCCCAAGCCCTCAGCACAGAAACTTACTTGGAGGTGGGGGACAGCAGAGGGAGCAACTCCTTTGGGTACATGATGACATTTTTAAATTATGGAAAAACACACAAAACATAAAATTTACCATTTAAACTATTTTTAAGTGTACAGTTCAGTGGCATTAAGTACATTCACAATGTTGTGCAACCATCAGCACTCTCCATCTCTAGAAAACATTCATCTTCTCAAACTGAAACTGCATTCATTCAACATTAATTCCCCATTTCTCCTTCCCCCAGCTCCTGGCAATGACCATTCTACTTTCTGTCTCTATGACTTTGATGACTCTTTTTTTAATCTTTAATTTCTTTATTGGTTAAGGTATTACAAATGTGTCCTCATTCCCCCATAAACCCCCAACCCCCCCTCCCCACTCATGCTCTCATCCCCTTGTTGTCTGTGTCCATTGGTTTGGCTTATATGTATGCATACAAGTCCTTTGGTTGATCTCTCCCCCTTACCCTCCCTCCCCTACTTTCTCTCTGGGGATTGACAGTCTGATCGCTATTTCTCTGTCTCTGGATCTGTTCCTGTCCATCAGTCTATGTTGTTCTCTATATTCCACAAATGAGTGAGATCATGTGATATTTATCTTTCTCTGACTGGCTTATTTCACTTAGCATAATGCTCTCCAGTTCCATCCATGCTGTTGCAAATGGCAAGAATTCTTTCTTTTTTACTGTAGCGTAGTATTCCATTGTGTAGATGTAGCACAGTTTTTTAATCCACTCATCTGCTGATGGGCACTTAGGCTGTTTCCAAGTCTTAGCTATGGTGAATTGTGCTGCTATGAACATAGGGGTGCATATATCCTTTCTGATTGGTGTTTCTAGTTTCTTGGGATATATTTCTAGAAGTGGGATCACTGGGTCAAATGGGCGTTCCATTTTTAGTTTTTTGAGGAAACTCCATACTGTTCACAGTGGCTGCACCAGTCTGTATTCCCACCAGCAGTGCAGAAGGGTTCCTTTTTCTCCACATCCTCTCCAACACTTGTTGTTTGTTGATTTTATGACAGCCATTTTGACAGGTGTGAAATGATACCGCATTGTTGTTTTGATTTGCATCTTGTATAATTAGCGACTTTGAGCATGTTTTCATATGTCTTTCAGCCTTCTGTATGTCCTCTTTTGAAAAGTGTCTATTTAGGTCCATTGCCCATTTTTTTATTGGATTGTTTTGATGACTCTTAAGTATGTCATATAAGGGGAATCATACATACAGTATTAGTCCTTTTGTGTCTGGCTTATTTCATGTAGCATAATGTCTTTACATGTTGTAGTATGTACCAGAAGTTCCTTCCTTTTGAGGCTGAATTATATTCCATTGTATGTATAGATACCACATTTTGTTTATTCATATTCATTCATCCATTGATGGACACTTGGGTTGTTGTTACCTTTTAGCCAATGTGAATAATGCTGCTATGATCATGGGTGTACAAATATCTCTTGTAGCGGGGGGGAAGATCTCTGTAGGAAGAGGAAAAGACACCCCCATATTTTAACCACATGAGCCTGGAGTGGCATGTAACTTTTCAGCTTACATTTCATTGGCAGGAGCTAGTAAAAAGGGTGTGCTAATCTATACATATTATATACATAAAAGCCTAAGTGACCAAACAACCGAATGACCGGCCAAGTGGTCACTATGATGCACACTGACCACCAGGGGGCACATGCTCAATGCAGGAGCCGTCCCCTGGTAATCAGTGCACTCCCATAGCTGACCAACAGGCGCCAGAGTCAGGGCACCTGGCTGGCAAGTGCCTCTGTGGCCTTGCGAGTCTCTCCTGATCGGGACTGACTGGGCGTGAGCCTGCAGCAGGCATAGTGGCCGAGATGAGCAGGAGTGGCAGGCAGGAGTGGCAGGTGGCATTGGACTGCCGGTTTCTACCCAATCCCTACAGGCCATGCTGAGGGACCCCATTGGTGCATGAATCCGTGCATTGGGTCTCTAGTTATCTATAACAGATTACACTAAAACTTGGCTTAAAACAATATGAATTTACTATGTATGGTTTTTATGAGTTAGGAAATAAGAAGCAGCTTCACTAAGTACAAGTTCTGGATCAGGGCTACCTTCATCAGGAGACTTGACTAGGGCTAGAGGACCTGCTTCCAAGATGGTGCACTCACTTAACTGTTGGCAAAAGGCCTCGCTTATTTGCCATGTAGATCTCTCCATAGGGTTGCTTGAGTGTCCTCAGAACATATCAGCAAATTTTCCCCAAACTAAGAATTCAAGAGAGCAAGGTAAAAACTGCAATATCTTTTATGACCTATCATCAGAAATTATACAATATTATTTCTGTAATATCCTATTGGTCACACAGGTCAATCCTATCCAGTGTAGGAGGAGACTATACAAGGGTATGGATAGCAGGTGAAGGGGTCATTGGAAGCCATCTTAATGTCTGACTACCACTGAGGCTACCCAGATAAAAGGACATCTAGGAAATGTCCCTGGGTGGGCAGCCATTTTCCAGCAATAACTACATATACCAGTGGTGATACTTGGTGGACATCTTGGTCATCTTGGCCATAGACTGCTCTCCCAGAATCTCAGTGGTGTCTCTGACTATTTGTGTGAACTGGTCCTTAGTTTCTCCCTCTGTTCAATGAGCATGTTCTTTCCCACTACCTGGAAACCAGCACTAATATATGCTCTTGGATCCAAGCCCAAGCCAAAGCCATAGGTGATACTTATTGGTATAGGTCAAACCCTAGTCTCAGAGAGGAACTACTAGGGGAGGGGCATCATCAAAAAGTATGGGTGGGAGCTGAATTAAAGGGCTAGAGGCCCAGGAAGAATGTTAGATAAGAACACTGGATTTGAGGTCAGCAACCTGGGTTAAATCTTGAAATTCTTTGTCCTTCGATGAGCAATTCACCTCTTAGAGTCCAATTTCTTGTGGAACAGGGAAAAACAACATTGACTTCATATGGCTAGCAAAAGGATGCTAAACTAATCTGGTGTTTCCCAAGCTTATATTTGCCCTATTTGTCTTCTTTTTTTAAAAAATAAATCTTTATTGTTGAGATTATTATAGATGTTCCTTTTTTTTAAACCCCTATAGCTCCCCTCCACCTGGTTCCCTGACCACCCCTCCCCCCCGTCCCGTCCCCTTACCCTCGGCCACTGTCTTCATCCATAGGTGTAAGATTTTTGTCTAGTCTCTTCCCACACCCCTCACACCCTCTTCCCCCTGAGAATTGTTAGTCCATTCCCTTTCTATGCCCCTACTTCTATTATATTCACCAGTTTATTCTGTTCATCCGATATTTTTATTGACTTAATTGTTATATTCACTTGTTGATAGATACATATTTGTTGTCACTTTATTGTACATAATTTTTATCTTTACCTTTTTCTTCTTCTTCCTCTTCTTAAAGAATGCCCTTCAGCATTTCAAATAATCCTGGTTTGGTGGTGATGAGCTCCTTTAGCTTTTTCTTGTCCGTGAAGCTCTTTATCTGACCATCAATTTTACATGTTAGCATTGCTGGGTAGAGTAATCTTGGTTGTAGGTTCTTGCTATTCATCACTTTGAATATTTCTTGCCACTCCCTTCTGGCCTGCATGGTTCTGTTGAGAAATCATCTCTGACAGTCGTATGGGTACTCCCTTGTAGGTAACTAACTGTTTTTCTCTTGCTGCTTTTAAGATTCTCTGTCTTTTGCCCTTGGCATTTTAATTATGATGTGTCTTGGTATGGTTCTCTTTGGATTCCTTTTGTTTGGGATTCTCTGTGCTTCCTGGACTTGTAAGTCCATTTCTTTCACCAGGTAGGGGAAGTTTTCTGTCATTATTTTTTCAAATAGGCTTTCAATATCTTGCTCTCTGTCTTCTTCTGGCACCCCTATAATTCTGATGTTGGTATGCTTGAAGTTGTCCCATAGGCTCCTTACACTATCTTCATATTTTTGGATTCTTTTTTCTTTTTGCTTTTCAGGATGGATGTTTTTTGCTTCCTTATATTTCAAATCTTTGACTTGGTTCTTGCGATCCTCTTGTCTGCTGTTGGATCTCCGTATCTTATTCTTTATTTCAGTTAGTGTATGCTTAATTTCTGACTGGTCCTTTTCCATTTTTTTGGTATTCTCATTAAGATCCTTGAAGGTTCGTAGAAGATTCTTGAGTTCCTTGGAGGTTCGTAGAAGATTCTTGAGTAGCCTTATAACTGTGGTTTTGAACTCTGTATCCAGTAGTTTGCTTTCCTCTGTGGCCTCTTTCTTTGTGTCTGCATTTTGGCTTCTTCCCTGTGTTGATAGAGTGGCTTCATGTGGTAGGTGTCCTCTTGGGCCCAGTAGCTCAGCCTCCCCAAATACCTGAGGTGGACACTCTTGGTGTACGCCTTTGAGGGATGGGTGCGCAGTCTTGTTGTAGTTAAGTCTTGGTTGCTTTTGGTATCACTTGGAGAAAATGACCTCCAGGCCAATTGATTGCGAGGACCCGCTGTGTCTATAGTGGAAGAACTACTGTGAAGGAGACACCCTTATGGAGCAGAACTTGCTTCAGTGGGGCTTTGGTGCTCACTGAGTCTGCCTCTTGAGTGTGTCCCTTATGGATGTGAGGCGTGTGTCCCTTATGGATGTGAGGAGTTGAAATCTGGTATCTGGCCACTGGGTACACTGGCTCCTGGATCTCCAAGGAGGTGCAAAGTCAGCTACTGTGTGAGTCCACCCAGGAGGTGGTACAGCGAGATCTATAGATTTCTCCTCATTGTTTGGTTTTTGGAACTTTTGGAGTTCTCTATCCCAGCTGCAGTCTCTTATGTTAGGCTGCAGGCAGACAGGTGCACAGCTTGGGTGGGGTTGTAAATTGGGTGGGGCAGGGTCTCAGAGAATCACCAGGGTGGAGCAAACAGCAATGGCTGCCCCTTAGCCGTCTCTGTGGCTTCTCTGTGTTTTGGTGTCTCCGTGCTCTTGTGTCCCTGAGTCTCAGAGCTCTGCGCACAGCTTGGGTGGGGTTATAAATTGGGTGGGGTGGGATCTCAGAGAATCACCGGGGCGGAGCAAACAGCGATGACTGCCCCTCAGCCGTCTCCGCGGCTTCTCCCCATTTTGGTGTCTCCATGCCCCTGAGTCCCCGAGTCTCGGAGCTCTGCATCAGTGATCGCTGCGAACAGCTCTGCTAGAACGCCACTCTAGTCTTCCACCCTGTTGGCAGACAGCCCGCAACAAGTTCAGTGCGACCGCAGAGCTTGTAATCCCCTTCCAAGCTGCGGACCCAGGTACAGCCGCCACCACCATTTCGTGCATGCTGCTGCCGTTTCGCGCGCATCCATACCTCTCTGTTCTTGGCGCCAAGAACTTCTATTCGGTCTCAATGCACTCCTTCTTTTGCCTTCTAGTTGTAAAGCTTCCACTCCCCTGGTTCTGGAGGATGGCTGTTTAGCTTTATAGTTGTATTTTTTAATGTGGTTGTGGGAGGCAGCACATTTAGGTATATACCTTATGCCGCCATCTTGGTTCTCTCCCCCATCTGTCTTCTTAATGCTTTTTCCATTTTTATATGCTATCTGAAGTATGATCTGATATTTTATTTATATATGTTATTAATAAAGATGTTATGTGATAACATCTTCATTATAAGTAATTCATATAATATAATGTACTCATTTAAAGTATATAATTCAGTGTTTTAATATATTCACATAGTTGTGCAAGCATCACCACAATCAATTTTTTAAAACATTTAATCATCTTTATTTATTTATTTTTTGTTTGTTTGTTTTTGTTAATCCTTACCTGCGGATATTTTTCCATTGATTTTTAGAGAGAATGGAAGAGAGAGGGAAAGACAGAGAGAAACATCAATTTGAGAGAAACACATCAATTGGTTGCCTCCTGCATGAGCCTTGACCAGAGCCCCAGGCCAGGGAGGAGTCTATAACCAAAGTACATGTCCTTGACTGGAATCAAACCCGGGACCCTTTTGTTCAAAGGCTAATGCTCTATCCACTGAGCTAAACTGGCTAGGGCCATAATCAATTTTTGAACATACTAATTTTCATCACTCCAATAAGAAACCCTGTACCCTTTAGTAATCACTCCCCATTTCCCCCCAATCTAGCCCTAGGAAACCACATATCTAATTTCCATCTCTATGGATATGCCCATTAGGAACATTTCATATAAATGGAATCATTAAACATGTGGTCTTTTTTCTGACTTCTTTTCAGTTAACTTAATGTTTTCAAGAGTCCTCTATGATGTAGCATGTATCAGCAGTTCATTCCTTTTCATAGCTGAATAATATTCCATTATATTCTGCATTTTACTTATCCATTCATTGATTGATTGAAATTAGGGTTGTTTTCAGTTTTTGGCTATTATCCTATTGTAATAGAAGCCTCTGACCTAAATGGTGGAATAACCAGAATGACCAGAGACCAGAACACCATGGCCCCTTGCCCCAACTGACCCCACCCCCTAGGGAACAATTAGGGGTAATCAGGCAGGCAAGTGAGTGGTTAGGGGTGATTAGGCAGGCAGGCAGAGGTAGTTAGGGGCGATCAGGCAGGCAGGTGAGTGCTTAGGGTTGATCAGGCAGGCAAGTGAGTGGTTAGGGGCAATGAGATAGGCAGGCGGAGGTGATTAGGGGCAATCCGGCAGGCAGGCAGGCAAGTGGTTAGAGGTGATCAGGCAGGCAGACAGAGTGGTTAGGGATGATCAGTCAGGCAGGTGAGCGGTTAGGAGCCTGTGGTCCTGGATCGTGAGAGGGATGTCCAACTGCCGGTTTAGACCTGATCCTGCAGGGTCTAAACTGGCAGTCAGACGTCCCACAAAAGGTCCTCAATTGCAAGAGGGTGCAGGTCAGCTGAGGGACCACCCCCCCGCCCGCCCCGTGCATGAATTTTGTGTACTGGCATAATATGCTAATTAGATCAGACAGCCAGACGACCTTCTGGATGAAGCCGGGGCTGCGAGGGCCAAGCCCCTTGGGTGAATTTTATGTATCAGGCCTCTAGTGACTAATAAGATTCATGTAAGCTTTGCATGGACATATGTTTTCAATTCTTGGATATATGCTTAGGAGTGGAATTGCTGGGTCACATGTTAGCTCTATGTTTAACCCTTTGAGGAACTGTCAGACTATTGTGCAAAGCAGCTGCACCATTTTACATTCTCATTAATGGTGGATGAGGGTTCCAGTTTCTCCATCTGCTCATCAACATTTATTATCTGTTTTTTAATAAACACTAGGGGCCTAGTGCACAAAAATTTGTGCACTTGGGAGGTCCTTCAGCCCGGCTTGTGCCCTCTCACAGTCTGGGATGCCTCTGGGGATGTCCACCTGCTGGCGTGCCTGGTCAGCCTGGGTGAGGGACTGATGGCTGTTTGCAGGCTGGCCAAGCTCCCCAGTGTGGACCCTCACCCCATTGGGGTGTGGCCAGCCTGGGTGACGGGCTGAGGGCCATTTTCAGGCTGCCCACAGCCCCTTCAGATTTTGGGTCCCTACTGGGATGCCTGTGCAGCCTGGGCGAGGAGCTAAGGGGTGTTTTCAGGCTGCCCACAGCTCTTTCATGTTGTGGGTCCCTACTGGAGTGCCTGGGCAGCCTGAGTGATGAGCTGAGGGGTGTTTTCAGGCTTCCCACAGTCCCTTCAGGTTTTGGGTCCCTACTGGGGTACCTGGCCAGCCTGGGTGAGGGGCTGATGGCTGTTTGCAGGCTGGTCAAGCCCCCTAGTGGGGTCCCTCACCCCACTGCAGTGTGGCCAGCCTGGGTGCGGGCTTGAGGGCTGTTTTCAGGCTTTCAGGCTGCCCACAACTCCCACTGACTCAATGTCCCAGCAAGGCTGCCTGAAAGCAGGTTTCTGGGGTTTATTTATCTTCTGTAATTGAAACTGTTGCTTTAAGCTGAGGCCTAGGCAGGTAACGAAGCCTCCTGTTGGCTTCAGCTCTGAGGCTTCTATAATTGAAAGAATGTTGCCTTAGTAGACTCTAGGTGGACAGTTTCCTCCATCGCTGGTGCAATGGAAGCCTGCTGTTTGCTTCAGCTCTGAGGCTTCTATAATTGAAACAATGTTGTAACAATGTTGTCTGGAGCCCGGAGAAGCCCAGCCGGCTGGCAGACAGTTTACTCCTGGTGCAATGACAGCCTGCTGTTTACTGTAGCTCTGTGACTGCGGCCTCCATCTTGGCTGGGTTAATTTGCATACAGCCACTCTGATTGGCTGGTGGGTGTGGCTTAGGCATCCCGTAGAAATGGTCAATTTTAATATTATTCTTTTATTAGATTAGATTCTTATGTGGTTCATGCCAGCAGCACCTAGCAGCCAGTTAGAAATGCAGAATCTTTGGCCCCATCCAGACCTACCGAATCAGAATCTGCATTTTAACACTACACCCAATGCACATTAAAGCATTTTTTACATTGGACAGCAGAATGAATAATTCTAAGTTAACATTTCAGAATCCTGGACTAAGATATTACACTTGAGTTTATTCATCTAAAACCCTTATTTGAGCACCTACTATGTGCCAAGCTCTGGTAATTGCCAAGCAAACAGAAATGAATAAGTCCCCATTCTGCTGTCAAGAAGGTCCAGGCTAGTCAGAGGGATAGATGAAAAATCAAAGATTACAGGCCTCCCACTGACTTTTTCTGACTGAATAAGTACTTATTCTATCAATTTCTCTAAAAATGAAATGCTAAGAATTCCATGGTGGCTATTGTGGGTGTTGTTGAATGTTGTCCAGCATGCTTTCTGTTTTGTCATCTTTCACATCCTTTGGGAAACTCCTCTCCTACTTATTTTTTTTTTTAATTCAAAAATATTTATCACCTTGGCTTGGTTGGACATCATTCTGTGCACCAAAAGGTTGCTGGTTCGATTCCTGGTGAGGGCACATGACAAGGTTGTGGGCTTGATCCCCAGTAGTGGGCATGCAGGAGACAGCCAGTTGGTGTTTCTGTTTTACATGGTTGTGTTTCTCCCTCTCCCTTCTTCTCTGTCTAAAATCAATAAAAACATATTTTAAAAAGACCATGTTTATATGCCAAGTCCTGTTCTACGTACTAGGGATACAGTGGTCAAGAAATCAGATGAGGCCCCTCTTTTCAGGAAGCTTCTTTATATTCTAGTGAGGACAGGGAAATAAGTAATATAAAAAAGTTATAAGTATTATGGAGAAAAAAAATAAGAAGGGCAATAGGGTCAGGGGAGAGGTCTCTTTTTGGTAGAGTTGTTAAGAGGTAGTATTCTTGCCCCAAACCTGAGAAGGAGCCAGCCTTGTGGCAACTCAAAGAATGGTGTTTGTTTGATTTTGGAGGCTGTCACTCTAATTTTCTTTTCCTTTATATTGACCCCATCAGTCCTGATCGAGAGAGAGGCTCACGCCGTCACAGCAGCCCTAGCCATCTGTGAGCCCTGCATCTGGCGCCCATCAGCTGATTGCCACTCCCACTGTGGGAGTGCTCTGACCACCAGAGGGCAGCTTCTGCATTGAGCATCTGCCCCCTGGTGGTCAGTGCATGTCATAGTGACCAGTCAACTGGTCATTCAGTCATTTGGTTGTTTGGTCACTTAGGCATATATATATATATATATATATATATATATATATATATATATACACACACACACACACACACACACACACACACACATACACACACACACACACATATATACATATATATATACACACACACACTAATAAAAGATAATATGCAAATTAACCATCACCCTGAGACACCTAAGCCACGCCCACCATCCAAGCCATGCCCCAAGCCAATCAGAGCAGCTGTATGCAAATTAACCCAGCCAAGATGGCGGCTGGCAGCCATGGAGCTAGAGCAAACAGGAGGCTTATGTTGCAACTGCCTGCCTAGGCCGGCTGGGCCTCTGCTCGAGGCAACAATGTTTCAATTATAGAAGCCACAGAGCTGAAGCAAACAGGAGGCTTCATTACCTGCCCAGGCCCCTGCTCAAAGTAACAAAGTTTTAATTATAGAAGATAAATAAACCCCAGAAACCTGATTCCAGCCAGCCTCCTTACAAGAGATGGGTCAATGGGAGCTGTGGCCAGCCTGCAAACAGCCCTCAGCCCCTCACCCCGGCTGCCCAGGCACCCCAGTAGGGACCTGAACCCTGAAGGGGATGTGGGCAGCCTGAAAACGGCCCTCAGACCCTCACCCAGGCTGGCCACACCTCCATGGGGTGAGGATCCCCACTGGGGGGTTTGGCCAGCCTGCAAACAGCCATCATCCCCTCACCCTGGCTGGCCAGGCATGCCAGCAGGTGGACAACCCCGAGGGGTCCCAGACTGTGAGAGGGCACAGGCCGGGCTGAGGGACCCCCCGAGTGCACAAATTTTTGTGCACCGGGCCCCTAGTGTGTGTGTGTGTGTGTGTGTGTGTGTGAGTATGTATGTGTGTGTGTGTATATGTACATACACACACACACATATACATATATATATACATATACATACATACATAACACACATATATATATATATATATATATATATATTCACACACACACACACACACACACACACATGTAGACTAGAGGCCCAATGCACGAAATTCTTGCAAGGGGCTCAGACCCTGCAGCCATGGCGGTTGCCTCTGCCTCAGTACCCCCTGCCCACGGCTTCATCCAGAAGGTCGTCTGGTCTAATTAGCTTTTATATTATAGATGTTTTAGCACTGGGTAATCACTTTACAAGAGATGGTGGCCTATAAGGGAGAAAACATGAGATTTAAAGAATACCAGACCTGCCAGTTCCTAGCTTTCTGATCCTGGGTAATCCAGTTCAGTCCACCTTGCTTTCCCCTTTAAGGGCAACAGGGTCAGGGGAGAGGTCCCTTTTTGGTAAAGTTGTTAAGAGGTAGCATTCTTGCCCAAAACCTGAGAAGGAGCCAGCCTTGTGGAGAGCCTTGCTTTCCCTTTAAGAGAGGACTCTATGCCCATCTTGAAGAGTGGAGTATGATAAGCAAGCCACCTCCAGTTGTCAAGTCCTCAGTGTTTGTTTCAGCTGGAGAGAACCCCTTTGCTGAGGTCATGTCCTTCCCAGGGCAGTCTGCATCTAGCATGTAAATGAGGTGGGGGTATAAAGGTCCAGTAATTCTGGCCAGTTCAGGATGCACTGATGGTCAGGCTAGGACCAGAACTAACCCCGATTGACCAAGGCTTCATCAGGTTTTCATCAGACTTCCACTTCTTCCTCTGCCCAAACCTGCTTTCTCCTTCTTCCTTCGCAGGTATTGAACCCTAACAAACTCCATATGACCATCTACTTTTGTAGCACCCAACCTCCATTATTGGATGCCAGGACTGGTCTGAGAAAGCAGGTGGAAAGATGTGCTTTTGGAGCTCAATTATTCGCGGCCTGGTTGGCAAGAGGGCCCAATCACCAGCGGCTGACTAAGCAGAGACAGGGCAATTATTAAAACTGCCATGAGTGGGGAATTGGGAAGGTGGACTTGTGAAAGGAAATGCACTAGCAGGCATGGTGCCTCCGATATTTGACATGAAGGGAGAACTCAGTGGGATAAATGAGGTTAATGGCTGTGGTAAGTGTTGCTGGTGCTCTGTACCAAGGGCCTGCAAACTTTTTCCTCAAAGGGCCAGATAGAAAATACTTTAGACTTTGCATCCCACACAGTCCTCTGCAACAACACAGCTCTGCCATTGTATTAACCATCACCTTGGGTGATGGTTAATTTGCATATTACTCTATATTACTCTATATGTAAACAGATAAAGCTTTAGAAAAACAGCCCATGAGCCAGATTTGACCCATGGCCTATAGTTTGCTTATTCTTGATCCATAGAAAAATAATGCAGCTAAGAGTAACATACACTTGAAAGCTAAAGTTTCTTTTTTGGTGCTTTCAAAAAAGCTTTCATTTTTTTTTCTAGCAGAAGAATGAAGAAAACTGAGGACTAAAATCAGTCCCCCAGGACATAATAGAGTTAATTTTAAAGACAGTTAAATGGCTAACCAAGGCAGGTCTGCTCTGCTAAGATTATCACCCTATAGCCAGTGGTTTCCAGGGGAACAAAGTCCTGATTTATCATGCTGTCTATCCATGCTGTTCCTCTTGCATGAAAAGCTCTTCCCCACTGTTCCTCTCATAGCAGCCTCCTCCTCACCCTCTAGCTCTTAGCTAAATTCCTCTACCTCCAAGGATCTCTCAGGCTGACCAAATTCTCTTTCCAGCACTCTGTTGGTTTCCATTCCACACAGTAAATCAACCTTTTCTCTGAAGTGTGACCTACAAAAGTGCACTAGTCTTCATTGTACAGCCAGGTAAATTTTCACAGGGTGAACCCTTCATAACCCAGATCAAGTAACAGCCCTCCCCCACCCCCTAATCACTACCACTCCTAAGAGGACTATTACCCTGACTGCCAACACTATAGATCACTCTTCTCTGCTTGTGAACTTCACAGAAATGGGAGCCTGCTTATATATACTCTTGTATGTCTGGCTGGATCCTTTACTCAGCATTACTGGATGAACTTCATTCATGTGGTTATAGTTTGTTCTTATGGAGTGAATGTACTACAACTTATTTGGTCTGCAGTTGATATACATTTGAGCTGTTTCCACGTTAGGCTATTAGGAATAGTCTGCTGTGAACATATTATGTCTTTTGATGAACGTATGCACATATCCCTATTGGGTATGTTCCTAAGAAGCAGAAACCTTGTTTGGTTTAGCATATCCTGCCAAAGAGTTTTCAAACTAGTTATACAATTAACACTTTTACCAGGAATGTGTGAGAGTCCTTTCATTCCACATTCATGTCAACACTTAGTATTTTTTACCTTGTAAATTATAGCCATTCTATTTTGTGTGTAATGGTATTGTATTGGGCTTTTTATGTTCGTTTTTACATTTCTTTGTTAAGTAATGATGTTTAGCACTTTTCACATGTCTGTTGACCATTTTGATATTCTCCTTTGTGAAATGCCGGTTCAGGTGGTTTGCCCATTTCCCTCCTCGGTTTTCTATTTTATTTACTTCTAGGCATTTCTATTTAAGTTATGGATTATTAGTCTTGTCATATATATATGTATTGCAAATATCTTTTCCCAGCATTTGACTTTCCTTTTTAGTATCTCAACTTTAATGTTGTGTGCTTTTGTTTTCAGTTTAAGAGTTATTTGCATACTTAAGGGCATATAAATATTTTCTTCTATTTTCTCCTAACTGATATATTGTTTTGCCTTTCATATTTAGATCTACGCTCCATCTGGAATTTATTTTTGTGTATGATACGGGCTCAGAGGCAGAGTTCTTTTTTCCTATACAGTTATCACATTGCTCTGGCAATTTCCTTACTAGATGAAAGGCTAGGATATATATTTATCCTTAAGTGAGCTTTGGTAATTTGTGATTTTTAAGGAATTTGTTTATTTAATTTAAATTATTGAATTTATTCATATAGATTTATATATAATATTCTCTGTTAACCTTTACTGTGTGTAGTATCTGTAGTCATGTCACCTCGCTCATTCCTGATATTGGAAATTTGTGTCATTTCTCTTTTTTCCGTAATTAGTTTGACTAGTGGTTTATTAATATTTTCTCCCATAACCAGTCTTTGATTTTATTATTTTTCTGTTTCTATTTCATTCATTTTTATTTTTTTCTGCTTATTTTAGGTATAAGTTTCTGTTCTTGTTTTAGTTTCTTAGTTAGAATAAATTTGAATAGATTATAAGTTAGAAACCTAGGCTATTAATTTGAAACTCTTCTAATATAAGCATGTATTACTATAAATTCCCCTCTAAGCATAGTTTTAGCTGCATCCCACAAATTTTGATAGATTGTGTTTTTATTTTCATTCAGTTCAAAATATTTTGTAATTTCCCTTGTAATTTCTTCTTTCATCCGTAAGTTAATTAAGAGTGTGTTGCTTAGTTTCCTATATTGAATGAGTTTTTAAATATTTCTGTTACTGATTTCTGACTTTCATTGTAGTTCAGGAACATAATTTATATTATTTAAATACTTTTGAATTTATTGCTTTTATGTTGGTCTTGTGTCTAGTGACTTTGACAGCTTCACTTGTTAATTTTAATTGTTTGCTTTGCCCTTAAAATTGTGAGCTAAATAATGGGAATTTTTATCTTATTTCTAAGCACAGGAGTAAAGAATGCAATAACTATGATATTATTTGTGCATCATTTCTACATTCTCATTACCTAGTTAAAAAACTTCCTTTCTACTTATAATGCTAAGATATTTTTATCATTAATAAGTGTTGGTTTTATCAAATGTTTTTTATAAATCTTTGAGATATGATTTTTCTGTTATTGTGGTGAAGTGTATTGACTGATACATGAGTATTAAACAATTCTGGCATTTTCCAAATATCTCAATCATGATATATTATCCTTTTAAAAAGTATATCACTGTATTCAATTTGCTAATATTTTGTATAGGAGTTTTCAGATCTCTATTCATGAACAATATTGGCCTACAGTATTTTTTCTGATGACATCTTTGTTTGATTTTGATACCAGGGTTATGTTGGTTTCAAAATAATATGCTAGGCAATGTTTCCTTTTTATTTTGGGGACATGATGATGTAAAATTGGTATTTCTAATGTGTAGAAGTTGTCTCTTTAAAAAGGATTATAGGACTACTTATTTTTGTGTTGATGTTGGCAGGTTGTGTTTTTCAATGAATAAGAGCATAAGAGTTCTCCTTTTAGCACAGCAGCATGCACATTAGCTGTTAGCTCACATAAGGCAGAGAGTATCTGATTTAACATATCAACCCACACACTGTGGCCAATGGGCAAGGCCGGGAAGGCATCCTACACCTTTGGAGAAAAAAATTATGGTGGTATGTGGCAACACTTTCCATATGTTGTTAAGTGCGTTTTTAAAGCTGGTTGATTTTTAGCAAAGTGGGAACATATTTTGGAATGCCTGAGGTACTCTTTTGCTAAGTCTCTCTTAGGAGTTGAGCTGCTTTTAGGTGGTGAAGACACCTCACTGGAAATCACTTTCTGTAATCACCCAAGATACTCAGACCAAGAGCTTGCTGGAAGCTGAGACCAGGAAAAATAGTACATGAATCAGAAATCTGAAAAATCCTTCAGAATCTTAGCATGGGCCTAGGTGTAGCAGCAAGGTCAGGGTCAGAAACGAAGTGAGGGCCAGGCAGGGCCACAAGGCCCTGAGCTAAAGTCACCTCCTAATTGAGGGCACTCTGGACCCTGAATATTGGTAGCAGCTTGCCTGTGCCTCCCATCTTAGGGACCAGAGGCTGCCCGGGGTTCCCACAGCCACCAAGTAAGCCACCATCTCTGGCTGGAGTGGGACAGATATTTGGACATCAGTTTACGCAGTTCCTCATCGTGGGTCACAACTGAGGTATCAGGGCACTGATGACGTCCAGCCTGTTGGACACAAGGCTTCCCTCTCTGTCCTTTCACCCATCTCTTTCCTCTTTTCTTCATAACTCCACGTTTTCTCTCCTGTCTCATTACTCCTGATTTTTCTCTCCTTTCCTTCTTTTTCCCTTTTCTCTATTTTTTTCTCACTTGTGTCCATCTTTCTTTCATCTCCACCTTTAACACAGGTTTCTCCCACTCCAGGCCTCTTTTCTTGGAGGTGGTTGCCAGAATACTAGACGAAAACAGTGATAGAAATGCAAAGTAGGTGTTGTTAGAGCAGAAAAAAGAATGAAAATAAATTCAGATTAATAGGTGTCAAGCCACAGACCTTTCTGGTAGGGCCAGCCTTTCCTCTCTGGGAAGGAAGGACCAACAGCTTTCTGGCCCTGTAAGGGACTTAATGCTAGTGGGTATGGTTCTCTCCTTGGGACAGAGAAGGGGCACATACTTCTGGTGTTGTGTGCCTAGAACTCAGGAAAGAAAAAAGAAATTGGGACAGTTGTTTCCCAGAATTACGGGGGAGAAAGGCCAATGTCCTTCTAGAGCCAAAGGTTCTACTTCAAAGTGGAAGTCCCGGCATGTGATAAGGACATTTTAGAAGCCTATTAATTTGAACCTTTGGAGCATTTGGTATCATGTCCCCAAGACAAACAACAGACCAGAAATCACTGGAAAACCAAACTCACTGCCCTTGCCAAGGGACCAGTGGCACAGGCCTACAATTATGCCCATTAGGGGAGGTAGTGATTACTGCAGATTTTGGGCAATAGACTCCGTGTGTGTAACTATGATCACACACACCACACACACACACACACACACACACACACACACACACACACACACACACACACAGTAGATCTATAGCAAAACAATATCGAATAGTATTCAACTACTACAAAAAAAAAGTTTTGATATTGGATTTAGAATAAGATCAGGAAAATTCCATGTTGCAACTTTTCTTGTGTTAAAGTTCAGTTGGTTTCTAACATTGACACTGGTCCTTGGGGTAACATGAAGAAGACAGCGGCTTTATGGGCCTCCTCGGTTTCCAGCCCAACTTCTTGCTCTTCTGTGTGATGAGTTCAAATAGATTATTTTAAAAGTCTTTATTCATTTGCTCTTATCCGATAGAACTAGGTAATTACCCTTTTTAAACAATTTCAACTTGAGGACTGCCTAAGCTAGTAATCTCTCCTACTTCATTCCCTCCTCGGCCCCTACCACCCCCATTCAAATAGGAGAACTTTTCTTTCCACCTGAGGACAAAGCCAAATTCTCCTTTATGTTAATTCAAGAAAAATCTCTTAAACCTGGAATTACATACCCCATTTCCTCATATCACATTCTTCAGGACTCCTTTCCTTTTTAATCTGGAGAAGGATCCCAGGCATCTAATTCTTTACCTTCTTCTTTCCTCCCACTGATCAAGTTCAGGTTCACTATCATGAAATGCAAAAAACAAATTACTTCTTAAAACTCTATTAGCTACCCTTGCCCCCCAGGCCTAACATTTTGTATTTTTCTTCCTCTGAATATTTAAAGACTATTTTTAAAAACATTTGACTAACTGGGTTTTTAACCAAAATTTGAACAATGACAGATTCTTGAGAACAGAATTGCTCAGAAGCCAATGTGCAGTGCAAACGGCTCCTCTTTGGAGCCAGCTCATTTATTTGCTTGGGACAGTGAATGCTCTAATTACAACATATTTGGTTGTTTCCTTTGTGATACTGGAACTTCTTAAGTGTCTTTGGACACTTTCCCACCCCTCAAATATTAGTCATGCCGCTTAATGCTCAAACAAATCCTGGAGTTGACACTCTTAAACACATTCTTTCCTATTTGCATGGAAATTAGATTTTAAAAACATCAAAATGAAAACAAGTTTCATAGCCCGTGTCCATAAAATGCCTCTCCATCGGTAAGTGGACTGTAAACTTCGCTTCCAAACAGTAGCCTTCAGTTCCATTAGTTTATGATGCTTGAGAAGCTAAGCGGGAATTGCAAGCTGGTGCACTTCACTCTTGAGGGGAATGTTTCCCTGGGTGCCAGCTTCACTGTGTTTGGCTTTGCTTCTGTCTGAATCAAAGCACCTCCGGGTTTTTTACCTTGGTGTTTTTATTTCACATGCACAAAGTAAATCGACGTTTGATCTCAAGTCCGTAAGATTTGTTTGATTTTTAAATATCAGTAAGTAAATAAAGTCCTAACCTCTTTGGCTATTGATAGAAAAACTAACTGCCTCCAGTGTGGGAATTAGGAATGATCCTATCTCACCATTTTACCCTATTATTTTAAATTAATTAAGTTAACAATTTCCTGAGCACCTAGTATGTACCAGATGCTGGTGTATAGAGATAAATATGATTGTGCTCATGCTGGTGGAGAGAGAGACTTGTGAAGAGATTTTAATAGAAAACAATGCATAATAAAATCAAAGCACAGAGCAAGTTAGGTCTGTGGGAAAGTGGATAACTTTCCAGGGAAAGTTATGAAGGAAGGCATCACAGAAGAGATAGCATTTGAAATCTGCTTTGGATAAGGAGCAGTATCCTAGCCGGAAGTGAGCATAGGGTATATGGAAAGGGAGTTTGAATCAGACATGGGAAAGTCTCCAAATGCCAGCCAAGAAGCCTGGCCTCTATCCTCTTCACATTCATTGGGAAACATTTATTGATTCATTGGTTTATTCAACTATCTGAGTAGCTGGTCCCTAGAGGCAGGGATACAGTGGTTTGTTGGGATCTTCTTTGGCTCCTCCAGTCTACCAGGCACCTTTCTCTGAGCCTCTGTATGCACTGAGAGGCTGGCCCATGTCCTCTGGGTTCTGTTTAGAAGTGACAAATTAGAGGCACTATCAAGAGACTAGAGGGCAAAGGGGGGGGTGGTTATAGCCCTGTTCCCTCCCTGTGGAGTTACAGTGCCTGAATCTCCCAGGCCACTGCTGCGGTCAGTCCACCCTCTCCAGATAGCTCTCTCAGGGTCACGGAAACTTCTCCCTTTCCTTAGTCTCAGGCCTGTGCTGGTGATGACCTCCCACTGATACTCATCCTGGGCTCTGCACCATCTTTGTTGCTATCCTTAAACTCTGCCCGCACTGTTTTCAGTCTCTTTATTGAGCTTTCTTCAATTACCCTGCTTAGGATGTGTGCCATCTGTCTCCTCCTAGTACAGTGACTCATAAAAATGGCAAATGAGGTCCCAACTCTCATGTAGCTCATCATCTAGTACTCTTGAACTTGTGTAAGCAGAAGATTGGATCAGATATTTGTGTTTTGGGAAAATCACTGGATTAAGGAGAAAGATTTAAACAGAGGGGATGAGTGCTGAGGGAAGAGGCTGTTACTATTGTCCAGGTAACAGATGCAGGTGTCCCACATCAAGGAGGGGACAGGGAGAGATGAGCAGAGAGATGGGGGCAGAGGATGAAAGAATCATTTGGAAAACCATGAGGTTTCGGCAGGATCTGGTGAGTAAGAAGAAATAGTCAAGGGTAGTGCTTATGTCCTGGCTGGGGTAACTGGGTAGATGTTCCAACTCTGATCTGGGGAACCCAGGAGAAAGAGTTAATAGGCAAGGAGAGATGATGAGGGCTTTGGCATTAAACACGTTATGTGTATATTGCCCATGGGACACCCCAGTGATTGTGTCTGGCCAGCTACTAGATATATAGGTTTGTAGGAGAGGTCAGGGTGATAAATACGGATCTGGACCTGAAGAGTGGGATGGTAGATGCCGGCTCCCAGCTGCCTTTGCATTTCCAGTAGGGAAATTACAGTTAATTACCTTTCAGTGCATTTACTTGAGCATTCATTCTGGTTGATGTCTTCCATGGAACCTTTTGAAGCAGGAGGAAAGACTTTAAGAGATGTGATTACAAAACTTTATTCATGGGCTGAACTGGCTCTGTGTGGGCACTGCTCCCTTCAGGGGCAGCTGCCCTGGCTACCTGATCGCCAGCCCACATGGATGCAGCTTGGCTGCCCTACTGTGCTGCAGGTGAATTTCTGTGTGCTCTCAGCTTCCTCCTCCACTTCGCCCCTCCCCTGTTGATGAATGTGAGTGAGGCAGTCTGGACATGGATTTGGAAAGGGCAGAGGAGGGGAAGGAGTGTGGGAATGGACACATCCTGCAGAAGATGAGCCTCAGGGCAGTGGCTGGTGCACCTCAGGCACCGTCTGTGCCTTAGTCCCCCATCTCAGAGAATACAGTTACGTCTTACCATTCCCACACGGTGGAGTCATATCTGGCCTTTTGCTGTGCACACACACACCCCCATAGACTCACCCCAATTTCCAAGCCAATTCTGACCAATGCAAGAAATGCACCAGTGGCTCTGGCACCAACATCCAGTTGTGCCCCACAATTCTGATCCCCAGGATAATATCCAAGGAACAGGTACTGTGGATTCACCACCTGGACCCCATCTGTGTGCTGACAGCGCCTCCTCTGAAGACCTGGTGGGTAAAACCCCTGTTGGGATAGTCTGAAGCCTGTTCTGAGCTGTCCCCTGGAGGTTTCCTGCAAGCCAGGCTGTAGTTGCCTACAGAGATAGTATGATTTATAACAGCCACCCCCTTCCCTACTGGTATTTCCTAGGATCACATGCCAAATAAATGATTTTTTTTGCTTAAATACTTGTCTCCAGTCTGCTTCTGGGAGAACCAGACCAAGACATTTCACATACCATTTCCAGCCTCGTCTGCTGCCCCCAGGTTGGGTGAGCTCTCCAGAAGACACTGGTTCAGCCCAGCAGGCTCAGCCTTCCTCTCTCCCCACACTTCCTTTACTAACTTTCTACACCTCCTACTACCCCCTTCAGGACTGGGGCCTGGCTGTCAGCTCGAGTCTTGCCCATTGGGACCATATTTGCCATCATATGGGTTTCCTCTACTCCGCTCCATTTGTCCCAGTGGAAGAAATCTTCAGTATCTGCTAGGACCCTTGACACTGCTTGTATCATGTGGCCAGTGCAGTCACAATTTCAGAGTCAGTTCTTCATTCTTTCCTTCCCATAAGTTGAAGGACCTGGCTCAGACAGGAGGAGAATCAGTGGCCTAGGCAGAGAAAGGAAAGCTCAATACAGAGACTGGAAGTGTAGAAGGCAGACAGGTATGTGTTCAGATCTCAGCACAAGTTACTCTGCCTTGTGTGAGTTCATCTTTGAGATTCAGCATCTTTATCCTTAAATGACAGGTGGTGGATATGGTTTGTGCTCCCTCTTCCAGAGTACAGAGTTAGATCATGGCTGTCCAGCCAGGGATGGCATTTCTCAGCCCTCTCCTCACTCAGTGACTCATTCTCACCAGTGGAATATAAGTGGAAGGGATGTGTATCATTTCTGGGCCAGTGCGGTTAAGGAGCAGGTAGACGTATCTTCATCATCTCTTTCAATTTCCTCCTAGATGCGGAGAACTCCAGAGTCTAAGCCTGGGTCTCTGAATCACCACATGGAGGACAGTTGCGTGCCAACCAGAAACACCAGCACTGGGGCATGTGAGCAAAAAATATTTGCTAAAATACTAAATTGTGGGGGGTTATTTGTAACTAGAGGCCCAGCGCATGAATTCATGCACGGGTGGGGTCCCTTGAGGTGGCCTGTGGGGATCAGGCCCCAGCTGGCATCCCTAGGCTTGCAGCCCCAGCTTACACCACCCCCAGCCTCACAACCCTACAGCCCCACCTGGCACCCTGCCGTGGCCTGGCACCACCCCCTCACCTGCTCCACCATCCTGCCTGTGGGAGATTGATTGGGGCCGGGCCCCCTGCTCGGCTCCCTTAGTGCCTGGGAGCCGGGTGGCAGCCCCGCCCCCTGCCACCACTGCTAATCACAGTCTGCAGGGTGATCAGTAGGGTGATTGGGCCGCTGCTCCCACCTGCCTTGGCCTGGCACCACCCACTCACCTGCTCCACCATCCTGCCACAGTCCCACTCTCATCAGGGACCATCAGGGCCCATTGGGGCCGGCAGCACCTCCACTGCTGCCTGCTGTCAGCACCACATTGCTGATGCCAACTATGTTCCGTGCCGCCCCCTGGTAGTTAGCACACATCATAGTGAGCAGTTGAACTCTCAGTTGAACTCTCAGTAGAACTCTCGGTCGAACAATGTGCATATTAGGCTTTTATTATATAGGCTAGCAACTGGAATGACCCTAAGCAATACATAATGTTATGTCCATGTTGTCACGACCTAAGGGGTAATACTGATAGCTGTTGTGTAAGGGGCACTGATTGTGTGCCTGGCACTATTCTTCTTACACACTGTTATTGAATCCTCAAAGCAGTCACATTACCCACAGTTTTTACCAGGGGAAATCCTTGGTCAGAGAGGTAAAATTTTAGGGCCAAGGTCACACAGCTAAGCAATGCTAGATCTGAGCTCTTAACCATCAGGTAAAACTGCCTCCCTCGCATGCACAGCATCGACACAGCACCTGCCACAAAGTGAGTGCTTCCTAAATGGGCGTCATCTTGGTTAATCAGACCAGGGCCACTGTTCTGGGGGCAGATGAAATTGACCAGGGAAACCCCTCTAGTGGGGGCAAAGGCTAGGCTTTTAGGGTCATGAAAGCCCTCAACCAGGGTCACATGAAATGCCGACCTTTCATTGCTCTCCAGACATGCACCTGAGTGATTCCTCAACTGCACCCCTTGCTGATGGGTAGCATGAAAATAAACCTAGATTTCCTGGGGGAAAAACATCCCCTGGGAACCCTTCCCTGGAACTAGCAGGCCCTCAAGGGACTGGACAAACAACACCCTTTACTCCCCTCAGAGAGGCCTTCCCAAGGCCCCCTGGGATGGCTGCTTCTCCCTTGGCCTCAGTCCAGCCTCCAGCAGGACTGCTTCTGGCCAGGCGGGTAATAGATTTCTGTCTCATTTTTGAGGGCCTTTTGTGTGCCCTCCAACCCAGAGCCAAATGCTCACCCTCCAGAAAAAAAAGAAGAAGAAGAAGATGAAGCCGTGTTTTCCAGTCTCTGCATGAGACTTGTGGAGCAGGAAGACCTGGGGGAGAGCTGGCTCAAGGTTTTATTTATGTTAATTGCCCACCCCTCTTCCCAGCTCCTCACTTCACAAAGCTCCCTTGTGGGACACCAGTGAAGCATCTAATGTGTAGTGTATATCAAGCAAGGGTGCCTGCCCTGCGTTTCCTGGCTTGTGATTTATGAGTTGAGACTGGGCTTGCCTCCCTCTCTGCTTCCCTCCCCTGCCTGGTTCAGGAGATACAGCCTAGAATTCTCTCTGATGGGGTCCAGGATCAGACACCTGCCACGCCACTCCAGGAACCTACTGTGCCTCTGTCAGAGGCTCCACAAAGCCATGGTTTCCACTTCATACACAGGGAACTGAGGCACAAATTGGTAGATATGGGTGCTAATTAAGAGAGCTTGGACCAGCAGAAATGGTCTTCACTAGAGCCCAGTGTTTTCCACACTGCTCCACTCACAGAAATCTCTGGAAAGTGTTTAAAAATAGTAATTTAGTCATGTTGGGACCTGTGGCCCCAAAGGGTCAGCTTTAATAGGCATCAGAGACTTGCTCAGGGATTATGTGGAAACACTCCAAGGCCCCAGCCCCAACCTGAACCTGGACCCCATCTTGAATCTCCAGGGATGAGGCCTGGGTGTTTTGCCTTGGATGAGTGTGAGAAACTCCCAAACATGAAAGCTGAAAAGGACTATGAAATCCAGGGTCCAGACTTGCCATTTTCCAGATGAAAACATTGAAGCTTGGAGGAAAATGGGATCTTGACAAAGGTAACACATCAAGGGTGGTTGTGTCTTTCTCTGGGTATCTGGAGGGGGTAAGAGGAAGGGCTTCACCAACTTAGGTGTGGATGGACTTGAGTAGTGAGACCTCTTGGAGGCCGGTGCTGGCACCTGATCCCAGGCATTCTGTCCCACCATCACTCAGTCTCAGAAAAGCCTCCTCCGCTTTCTCGAGGTGTGACAGAACCCTGCTGTCCAACTTTGTCAGGACTTGGCATCCAGAGTTGTTCTGAAGACTGTCAGGCCCCTGGCAGGAGGTCTGGGCTGTTCTAGAGGAGGAAGCCACAGCCATGACTTAGCCTGTGTGGACATGGTCCCAGTTGGCCTTTTCCCATAACACACCCCAACAGCCTGTGGGCCCCTGGGACACCTGTCCCCAGGCCCACAGGCAGACTGCTTTGACAGTGGCTGCATGTGTGTTTATGAGAATTAAACAGAAATCGATGGGCATAAAGGAAACAATTTATAATTCCTGAATGATGGTGCCCGATTTAGAATTTCCTTTCAAGTTTGAGAATTTTTGGTCCAATGTGAACAGGCAGCAATGACCTAACAGGAACATGGACTCAAAGCCAGATGTCTTACATCCAGTTGTGGCACGTGGCTGTGTGCCCCGTGAATGCTATCTACCCTCTCCCAGCCCAGGAGTCCTTATCTGCAGTGTGGGTCATCATCGGTCCTGCACAGCTTGTGGGCACTGTGACATGAGGTAGGTAGGTGAAAGTTCCTGGAACAACCAGGCGCTGGGTAAATGATTGTTAAAGAGGAGCCTAAAGAGGACACACAAACAATCACAGAGGGAGCCCTCTTACCTGTCTACGTGGAGATTCTGCACACCAAGCACATTCTTTTCTGAGAGGCATATGTTAACAGACTTCATTGTTCCTGCAGTGCTTCCAAAAAGAGTGAGAATGTATTTGGGTAAGTATTTTTTCAGGAAACTTTTATCTTTTGATACTTTTTCTGCCCTCAGACACATGTGAAAATGGATGGAATTAACACAGAAATATCTTCTTAGATGGTTTTCCCTTCATTTTTATTCAAGTATTATAGGAAAATGCACAAATTGTGTTAGCTTCATGGTTTTACTAGCTGACGGCATCCATGAAACCAGCACTCCGTGCCAGGATTGCAGAAGCCCCTTCTGTGCCCTTCCCGGCCACTTCGTACCCTTAGCTTGCACAACCGCTGTCCTGAGTCCTACCCGTCTGCCTTGGAACTTTATAGGAACAGATTTGTATCTTCGTCTAGTTTCTTTTATTGTTGCATTGGTGAGATCCATCGATCCTCTTCCAACATCTGAATGTTTCAGGTGATCCATATCCTCGAAAACTCCTGTATTGTCTATCTTAAATTTTAGTGTTTCTGGTGGGTGTGTAGAGGGATTTCACTGTGGCATCAACTTAGCTTTCCCTGATCAGTAATAAGGTTGAGTCTCCTAACATATATTTACTGACCATTTGGACATTCTCTTGGTAAAGTACATCTTCAAGTCTTTTACCCAGGCCTCTAGTGGGCTACCTGTCATCTCACTGATGTGTAGGTGCTTTTTATAAATTCTAGATACTTTTTATTTTTTAGGGCCTTTTAGAAGACTTCCCCTCTCACCTAGATATTTCACCCTGAGTTCTGTGGTTGCTCCGGTGTTGATGGAAACCTGTTGAGTATAAGCATTCGATAGACTCACTCTTCCTCAGCTCTCAGTAACAGCTTAATGCTGCATGTTCCCCTGCAGAGGGCAGGGCAGCTCCTCTGCACCCAGAGAAGCTGGAGAGGTTTATCTCTGGCCTTCTCCCTCTTCCACCTCTTTCTGTGCCTCTTCTTTACTTTTTGGTACCTACTACCTAGGTTTCATCCCTGTAGGCCTTGCTCTCATCTGGAAAAAAAATCACTTTTAAGTTGTCTACTGACCAGGAGGCTCCATTCCCTCTGGTTTCTGGATGAGGAGTGGGAGGAGTGGAATTTGACCTTACAAAGTGTATAGGGCCATCCTACCACCTGTCAATGTGCCTGGGAATCCACCATTAAAGCCTTAATTCAAAATGACAGCAGCTAGTTACATCATAAGGGAACTATTTCAGTATTTTGACAACAGGTTTATGTGCTCCAGAACATACCAGCTGGATACCGGCCACACTCATTGCTAAGTCCTGACCAGGTCTGTGGTGGCAGGCTTATTCCCGTCTTAGCCTCACCCTTGGCTGATTCCAGAAGAAACAGCTCCCAGAGACTCCTCTAGCTTACTTCCATCCCATATCACTATCCTTTAGATCCTCAAACCTGATGCTAGTCACACATTCCTATTCACAAGTCACTAGTTTCATGGATTCCGCTTGGCTATGCTCCATAATAGAGCATTTTGGGAGGCCAGATACATAAAGCTTTAATTGTGGAATTACAGACACCATGAGAGGTGATTAAAGGAGATGTTTTCATAGGGGTCAATCCAGATAGCTTAAGTGAACCAATAAAAGGCTCTTCTTGGACATCCTTCCAGAGGGTGGATATACTTTACTCTGTGCTGCCTGTCTCCAGAGCAGGAAACTGGAAGGTCTTGTGGAAGTTATTGTCTTGACATTTTGACCGAGCCATTTCCCTCCAGGTGGGTGACCCAGAGCCTATTGGTGTTGGGCAGAGACCAAAAATAACATCCACTAGTTTTTAAAGCCATGTCCCCCAAAGCATTCTCTTCCACACACTCAAGTTCTAAAGAGATATTTTAAAAAGGTTAGGCATCTCCTCTGGGAAAGACATTTTGTTTTCTTGCTTGAGCGAAGAATGTGCTTAAAGCCCCCAACTGACCCTGCCAGCTTGGGCAGGATGATTTCATCCATGAGGGTCAATATGAGGGTAACACTTGAAACACTTTAGACCAGTTATTTTTATTAATGCAATATATGCTCAAGAGCAAAAATTCAAGTAATATGACAGATCTGACTACTCAGCCTAAATTTTAAGCACTTAGTGGAAGAACAAGCATGTTACCAGCATCATTTCCATGGGTGCATCAGTCAGTAAAAGTTATGTTATGCTGTGATAACAAGAAACCCCAAGATCTCTGTGGCTTACAACCACAAAGGTTTATTTCTTACTCACATTGCTTGTCCGCTAGGGATTGGCTATTGTCCTGTTTCATGTTTCTTCCACTCTAAGACCCTGGTTGGCAGAGCAGCCTGTTTCTGAGATGTTACTATCTCATAGTCAAAGGGAAACAGAGAACTCAATGGCACCAGACAAAGGGCCTTAAAGCTTCTTCCCACAAGAGACACTTGTTATTTCCTCTCATATTTCATTGGCTAGAGAAAGTCACATTGCCATCCCAGAGGTAAATATAGAGAACGAGAACAAATATTTTGATCACCTTTCATAGTGGACAAAGGTCAGAATGACCTTTTGCTTTTCTAGACCATTTACTCCCACTGCCTGTGCACACCTGTATCCTTGTCCCCAGCATGTCCTAAAATGTGTTCTGTACAATGCCATTTTCCCTGATGTCAATAAGTATTGGGAGATGAAAGGGTTCCATTGTTAAATAAGTTTGGGAAACATTGGGTTAAGTGGGATCTTTATTGTAGGGGCTCTCAGCGCCTTTAATAGAAAGTGCATTGTTGATTTTAAAGGAAATAATCAAGTGGGCCCACTGCCTGGTGCTTCTAGGTCAAGGTTCATAACTGTGGCTGCACAGTAGAATTAACTAGGGGCGATTTTAAAGAGATCCTGATGCCTAGGTCATACCCTAGACCAATGACCTGAGCATCTCTTGGATGTGGGTATTTCTTGAAGCTCCCCTGGCAATTCCAATGTCAGCCAACTGTGGGAACCATTTCTAGGGGGATGATAAATCTGAGGAATTGGCTTTCCATAGGCTCCATCCAGCAGCCAATACCAGAAGGGGGGAGGGTTGATTTGTAGTAGTTTCTTGTATATCTTGAACAGACTCACTATATCCAGAATGTTCAGCACAGTCTAGATGAACCAGAGGAATGTAATGAGACCAAAGAACCAAGGTTCTGATGTTGGCAGAGACCTCCTACTTTATAAATGGTAGCACTGCTGACCTCATCTCTCTTGTAGACTTAGCTATGCCAGATTCCTGAGCACCTCCCTACTCCTGGGGCTTACACTGGATCATCACCAAATTTGTCTGTGATCTCCACACCAAACAGGAACATTTCTGTGGTCTGCCTTTTCCCTTAAGTAAACATTAGACTCTTTAACAAGGTCACTAGTGTCTTAATATCAATCTCCATCTATCCTGTCAGGACCCTTGCAACACTGTGCATGTTTTCAGACTTACTGGATCATAAAGGGCATCTAGCACTGGTGTTCCATGGATCCCTTCACCCCATAAAATAAGCTTTAACTAAGGTGTGTAAGGTGAACTCACAGACCCACTTAAAGGAGACACTCTTCTACCTCCTGAATCATGTCCCTTCCTCCTCTGAAGCAATGATGAAATGTGCACCCCCCTAGGGGCTGATGTGGGTAATTACATACCTCTCTGGTTGGAAGAAGCTTTACACTGAGCTGCTATTGCCAGGACCTTCCTGTTGAAGAGAAAAGTGTTAATGACACCTTCGTTCCCAACTGGGTATTCTCCCCAGGGCATGCAGAAACCATGAAAAACAGAGAATGAACCTCTGAAGCATTTTGTGCTCAGATTCCTCTCCTCAGTGTTCTTTAGAAATGAGTCTGGAAGGAGTGAGACAGGGGCTAGTGTAGAAACCACCAGAGCCATAGCCTGTATTTGTTCCTGAGTGGGTGATTGACTATGTAACCACTGCATCCCTAGGTAACTCATAGAGCCAGGACACCATGGTCAGAGTCACACTCTTGCATCTTAGACATCCCCCTATTGGTCATTGCATGCACGGTATGGTAAGGAAATCCACTCCAACCCTCTCCCCAGCCACCCTGAGGTTCCCCAAGTCAGAGCTAATGTTTACTCACCTCTGCATCCACATGATCCAACACAATGCCTGACACATAGTAGACAATAAATGTTGTACAACAGCGTGCAAAAATATCTTTCATCTTAACCCCTAATGGTCTCAAGGCTGAAGTTGCCCGTGTCTGTTTTACAGGGTTAAATTCAGATAAACCCCAGGGGAGCAGGAAGAGCATTTAGATTCCTTTGACATCCATACTGAGGACCATCAGCACAGGCTTAGAGATTAAGAGCTTTCTGTGGCTGCAAAGGAAATGGCAAATTAAGGCCTGTGTTTTGGGTGATGGAATAGAATTGGTTCTCTTTATGACTCCCAGTGGAAGAGAGAAACATTTCCATCATCTCAATTTATAAAAAGCAATCTTAAGGCCAAGAAGAGATAAGTGGAGTAATTTCAGAAATCCTCAATTTAGGCACTTTCTTAAATCCCACAAGTCTGAAATTGCTGCACATGAACTTTGCTGCAAGCATTGCATCTCCCAGGGCAGCTTATCCTCAGAGAACTAATTGAGCAGGTTAAGGGTGCTGTAGACTGGGGCCTGGGTCAGGAACAGGAAGGGAAGGGTAGGAGCTGAGTGTGGTAGTGACTTTGAATGGCAGACCAAGAATCTGGGCTTTATCTCCTAGGATGAGATTTTAGTGTATTTGAAGATTATGTGGGATGGTATGAAAACACATCTCCCTGCACTTTTCTCCTACTCTTCATGAAATTCTTCTTCATTAGGGAGCTACTCAGACAAGTAAATCTGAGCAGGTAAGTGACATCATAGTGTAGGAAGCCCAGCCACCTGGATTCCCACTCACAGCAGCAGACTGTCATCTGTGTCCTGCTCCATCCTCTCACCTTGACCCCCTTAGTGCGTACCTCTTGACTTCCACCTGCTAGCCCTTCATTCTTTTCTTGAGGACTCTCTCTGGTCCCAGAGCCACTCTGCCCTCACCGACAGTAGGCCAGAAATGCCAGGGGGAATTAACACCCCCTGGAGCAGCCTGGGAATGCTGATGGGAATGATGTATGAACTCCCAGCTCCCTCATCCATCGAGCAAGAGAGCTTAGAGATGCATGTTCTATGCTGTTACCCAGAGGTCCCTAGCAGGGCTGAACTCCAGCTGCCCACAGGGGCCACTGTTGATGACATTCCCTCCATCAGTTTCCTTCCCTTCCCTGTCTCACTTCCCACCTTGCCCCTACCCCTAGCTGTTTCCAGAGATCATCTCCCAACCATCTGCCCTCAGACCCTTATCTCAGGCTTCCTGGGAGAATCTAAACTATGGCTGTCAATGAGAGCTGTGTGTCCTTGAATAAGTAGCTTAAACCCTGGGAGTCCCAGTTCCCTCATTGGTGAGATGGAGATTATGTTACCTAAGCTATAGGGCAGGTGTCACAAACAGGAGGTCTAGGCATTAGATATGACCTGCAAGTAGGTTTTATCTGATCACTAAGGGGTTTTTAAATAATTTACTATGGAGTCCATGGATTGCATTCCAAAGAAAACATATAATCTTCTATAATAATAAAAGTGTAACATGCTAATTAGACTGGACAGCTGAACGACCTTCTGGACGTCATTCTGGACATCCTGGATGAAGCCATGGTGGCAGGGGCTGAGGCAGAGGCCATTAGGGGCAATCAGGTAGGCAGATGAGCAGTTAGGGGTGATCATGCAGGAAGAAAGAGTGGTTAGGGGTGATCAGGCAGGCAGGCGAGAGGTTATGGGCGATGAGGCAGGCAGGTGAGTGGTTAGGACAATGAGGCAGGCAGGCAAAGTGGTTGGGGTGATCAGGTAGGCAGGCATGCAGGCAAGCAATTAGGAGAAGGTGCAGGCCGGGCTGAGGGACACCCTTTGCGACCACCCACCCCCCACCCCCATGCACAAATTTCATGCACTGGGCCTCTAGTGTTACTATAAAGCATAGAGAATCATGTAAAAATCTGTGTACCCACCTCCCAGCTTGTGAAATAGACCAACCCCAAGACTGCCCAACCTGTCTCCCATACCCCTAAGGGTCAATACTATGCTGAATTTTGTGTTTCTCATCTCCATACTTTTTCCACAGTTTTACTTTAGATGTAAATGATATGGTATTTTGCATTTTTACAAATTGAGAAGTTTCCAATCAAAATCCGTATTTCCAATTACTTTAAAAATAATCAGAAGAGCCCTGGCTGGTGTGGCTCAGTCAGGGCACAAGCTTGAGTTGCAGGCTCGATTCCTGGTCGGGGCACATGCCTGGGCTGTAGGCTTGATCCCCAGGAGGGGGTGTGCAGGAGACAGCTTATCAATGATTCTTTCTCATCATTGATGTTTCTATCTGTCTCTCCCTCTCCCTTCCTCTCTGAAATCAATAAAAATATATTTTAAAAAACACAGCAATCAGAAGATCTGGACTCACACTTTCACATGTGGTTGGGAACCTAGTAGATGGGGCCAGGATCCCCATGTGCCAACAGTGCCCACTGCTGTCCTGCCCGGGGCTGCATCATTACTTCATGTTACCTGCTTGTTGTTCCTTGCAGACATCTGAGCTGGTAGATTTTTATCGAAAGAACCTTTCCAGTGAGATATCCCATGGGAGCCCTCTGCAGAGAGCCTGACACAGAATTAGTGCTAAATGAAGAGACTCCTTATCGCTGTCAATATCAGTGACATCCAAGGAGGCAGGAGCCTCAGCACCTTTGTCTTAAGGATGATGAGGTGATATGAGGCCAAGGCCACCCATGTGGACAGAAGCAGGATCAAGATTCCACCAAGCACTAGGCTTGGGAAAGAACATCTGCAAGGCTATTAGGCCTCAACTCTTGGGGGCAGGTAGTCCATGATGACCTCACTCAGGCTTTATGTGGCATCAGCTGAGTTCTGCCATGACTGTCCCTAACCTAGACTCACCTGCCTCTTACATAGCCCCCCTAAGAAACCAAAGGTTGGAGCAGGTGGGGAGAACTTTGGCCAAACAGTTCCTATCTTGGCTTCCCAGATGAGAGAGAAAGGGATTCACCAGAACTCCGCCTTCCAGAGCAGATCCGCCATCTCGCCGGGCACCGAGGTGGACATTGGGGCCTGTGAATCATCGCCAGCGGATGGAGCTTTGTTTGCCTCACTGAGTCCTAACCAGGGGCCGGCCAGAGAGAGGGCTCTTTCCTGAGGGGCTGGACTTTCCCACAGGAACAAAGTGGGGCTTGTTAGTCGGGCATGAATCTTGGCGTGGGGCGGCCCGGGCCAGGCTCTGCGCTGCCAGGCGGCAGCTCAGCGATATCAGGCAAATTCCGCCTTCCGCACAGCTGGGGCTGACAGCAGGAAGCCCCAGGGAGGCTCCAAACAAAGGCAGAAAAATGGGCCACGTTTATTCATTCACTGACCAGCCCAGGCCTGGCTGACCCATGGGCCCTGTCTCCATGGTGATGGGCAGCCTTTGGAGCTCTGGGTTGGCTCCTCCATGACCAATGCCTCTTCGTTCTCGTGCACCCAACACATAGGCACACAGCACCCTGTGGCTGCCTCGGCACAGCTTTGCTCCATGTTGTCTTGGAGGACATGGGCTAAGCCGATGAAGAATCAAGGGCTTGTAAGAAGTCAGGAGTGAGCCAGGCTTGTAAGAAGTCAGGAGTGAGTCAGGAGTTGAGTTCTGAAAGCCAGACACAAGGCCAGTCTTTGGAAAGTGGGGTGAAGGTGATGGGTGCAAGTCCATATACCAGCTAAGCACCTACTGTGCGCTGGGCCAGGGAGCACGCATCAAGCCAATTCAGCTTGTCCTCTCCAGTCTCATTCTAATACAGCATGCAAAAGTAGAGGTCTATTTGAGCCCAGTGAGTGAGATACCGCTTCAGCCTGGGAAGGAGTATCAGATAGGGAGCTTCCCAGAAGAACCAACATTGACATTGGGTCTTGAGTAAGGTGACCAGATTTTAACATTGGTAAAGTGGGACACCATTGACTGGGGGGAGGGGGGGTTCTTTTTTTTTATTACTTAAAATTTTACAAAGAGTAGTACATATGTCTCTTTCCAAAAATTGGGACGCGGGACAAATTGTTAAAAATAGGGACTGTCCCGCCAATAATGGGACGTCTGGTCACCTTAATCTTGAGGGATGTACAGGAGTTTGCCAAATGGGGAGAAAAAGGGCATTCCAGGTGAAAGAAACAGTTTGAACAAAGGCTCTGAGGCCTAAAAGTACGCGGTGTGATTAAGAGTAATTGTAAGCTTCTAGTCAATTACTAAAGTGAACTGGGATATAGCTGGAATGAGGCAGGGATGGGAGTGGGATGACCATGTGATATGACACAGAGAAGCAGGGCCTGAACCACTCCCTAGTCACGGCCCAGAATAGGCCTCAAGGACTTGCTTTGAGTTATGAATTTTGGGGTGGGGGGACACAGATTAATGTATACCCAGTACTCTGCAGTGTACAGAGCCCTTTCAGATATACATGCCATCTTATTTATACTGTAACCACCTTACAGGAGGGAACCTACAGATGAGGAAAGAGAGGCCCAGAGAGGTGGCAGGGCTCTCTGAGCCAGGAAGTGGCCCAGCTGGACTGGGAGGCAGGGGCCTGAGTCTTACATTCACGCTCTGCCCACTCTTCGTCTCCCTCTACAGCAGGGATGAGGAACCTTTTTTCTGCCAAGGGCCATTGGATATTTATAACATCATTCACTTAATATAAATTTATGTTGCTATAAAAAAAGCTCCTAGATTTATTGAATTTCAAGTCCCACCTGCGATTGCTTTGGAGGGCCAGACCTAATGATTTTGAAGGCCTTATCTGGACTGCAGGCTAGACATTCCCTATAGAGAGCTTGTGAAGGCCCCCCCCCCCAGGAGAGGCATTTAGAGCCCAGTAATATCGGTGCCACCTGATGCTCAGGAGCCCTGAGATCCTGAGAAAGGGCTGGCACCTGACAGATGATAAATAATCATGAGCACCACCTGGTCAGTACTCTGAAGTTCTAGCACAATTGCAAAGAAAGGAACCACAAATCTCCTTTCGGCACCATTCCTAGCTGGTACCAGAAGGAGCTAGAAACCCCTGGGCAGGGATAGAACAACTTGGAGTCTGGAATATTGGGAACATGCCAGGGCCTGGTGACTGGGACGAGAGAGGCCATCAGTGATTGATGACCAGAGAATACTTCCTGCCTTTGACAGGCCTGCTCTGTGTCTTTGGTGCAGGGTCTCTTGGTTTGAGCCAGTGGGCTGGGTATGCAGGGGTTAACTCGGGACCCAAAGGCCGTTAGGAGAGGGAGGGCCGTGAGACCCTGGGACACGGCCAGGTTATCCTGTCATGGAGTCATTCAGTTTTCACAAGAAACTCGAGGGAGAATTGTGGTCTCCATTTTACAGGTGAAGACACCGAGTCTCAGAGAGACAGTGGCTCACTGCATCGCACAGCTGGGGAGCAACAGAACCATGCTCTTCCCACACTCGAGGACACCGCTCTTGCTGAAAGTGTTGCTCACTGTGACTGAGTTTCCTCATGTTCTTGGCCCTCCTGTCTGGATCTCTGGGCCCCTGACCTTCACTCGGAGGACAGGTCTCTTCTCCATTTCTGTGGCTCCTGGTGATTATGCCATTGGCTGTCTCTGTGAATTACCCTCTGCATCCAGCCTTTGCCAGCTGCACCATGCCTCTAGTTCCTTCTGCTCTTCAGACTTGGCTATATGTTGTTGATCCTGAAAGCTGCTCTGAGTCTGCTTCACCTGGTAATACTACCTAGAAAAAAAGGAGGAAGAAAAGGATATGAGAGATGAGCACCAAAAGCCTCCTATATACTGGCCTCTTCTCAGAGTGGTTGTGGCTTTGGACTAAAGAAGAAATGAAAATAATATTTTACAACTATATAGGATGAAAATGGCAAATATATAGGCTAGGAAAGGTTGTCCTCCCATCTTGGCAGACATAGCTAAGTGATCATAGCCCTCTTTCTGGCTCAGCGTGGCCTCAGCTTCAGAATCCTTCTCAACAGTTACCCCCGGTCATTCACTCTTTGCTCTCTGGAGAGCTTGCTCATGGCCTGGACAGATGTAACTATCTTCCCTTCACAGACAAGGAGACTGCGGGCCGGAGTGACTTCCTCTGAAGCCCTTAGCAATTTCATAACAGAACCAGGATAAGAACTGAGGGACCTCCACTCTTACTCCACACGGGTCATGTTTAGAAGTCCCAGTGCAGCAGTGGCATTTGAGTAGATTTCTCTTTGATTCCTTCCCACCTCCTGGAAATCCACCCAGTCCCAGCTTCCACTGCTTGGGCCAGGAAATGCATTCCCTGATGTGGAGATATGAAGCATCACTAAATCTGGTCATCCCCTGAAGCACCCAGCCTCAGGACTTCCTGGGGCATGCATGAACGCTGCTGCCACAAATTTGCTCTGACAGTGCTGACAAGTAGAGGCAAGCCATGTTTGTATGGCTCTTCTGGGCTAGAGGGAGCTGCTGGGGAAAGCTCCTAGGCTGGTGAACTGGGGCACTTTGAAAGCAATGAAGGCAACCAAAGGAGTAAGTTCACAGCCCCCAAGCTGACTGCTGATTTTGGGTGCAGGCATAGATGACCCAGCTCCCTGACCTTGCTTGTTAGTTGACTGTTGAACTGAATGAAACCTCGTTCTTTGAGCTGAGCCTCTGCTGTATATTTTACTCTCTTGTTTTCCTTTGACCTTCCTCTGCATCTCCATACTCAGTGGGTGCCAATTGTCTACCACCTACCTGCCTGGATTCCTGCCCAAGGCTTGCTCCCAGGTGCTGTGTTTTTCTACTTATTTGCTAGGACACCCACTGCTCACATTCTCCTTGCTGTCTGCCTTGCAACTAAGTGAAAAGGTCTCACCAGTCCTCATTCCTCCTGCCAGGCTTGCATTCTTTCCCATCACCTGCAGATAGGTACTTCCCAGACACACCTGACCTGCTCTGGCTCACTGGCATGGTGAGGCCCTCAACCCCTTTCTCTCCTGGGTACCATTAGCCTTCCAGACACAAATTCACCTAAACCTTTCTAGATCTAACTCTGTCCCAGAAATTGTCACCTTTGCTGTTCAAATACCTATATTAGCTGCCAGGTAAAGTGAAAGTACTTGTGCATTTATGTGTCTCAGGCACTGGAGAGTGTCCTTTTTCACTCTGTCTCCACTGAGCAAGTCTACTTGTAATTTTTTTAATCCTTACCCAAGGATATATTTATTGATTTTTTTAGAGAGAGAGGAAGAGAGAGGAGAGAGGAGGGTGGGGAGTTAGGGAGGCAGGCATCAATTTAAGAAAGAAACATTGATGGGTGCCTCCCATACACACCTGGACCAGGAATCGAACCGGCAACCATTTTGGTGTATGGGATAATGCTCCAACCAGCTGAGCCACCATTCGGGGCTGCTTGTAATTTCATGGACTTGACTCACCTCCTTCCTCCACCTCAGCAATCAGACTAATGACACAAGTCATTGTTTACTGAGCACCTGCTCTGTGTAGGCACTGTACTAGGGGCTTTGCCTATGTAGCATCGTGGCATCTTTAAGATGTTCTTGCAAGGGAGCCAGCATGCTCCCAAATTTTGAAGATGAGGAAACAGCTTCAAGAATAGAAATCACTTTGCCCCCCAGATCACCAAGTCTTTAAGTGGCAGAACTGGTCTAGAAGTCAGGACTGTCTCACTCCAGAGACCATGCCTCTCTTGGCATGCTGCCTTTCCAGCCAAGGAGGGAGCTTAAGGACATCTACCATCCAGAATACTTGATTTGGGGAAACAAAACAACTCATATTGCCAGCCAATATTCATTGAAATTTCATAGCAAGGAAAATGGCAAAGAGGTTTTGTTTTACCTGCCAATGCCATTCATTTGGTGATGTCTGCTTGAGTACATCTAAGGCAGCTGTAATCCCAGTGGGGGGAAAGCTCATCAATGTTTGTTTGGAGCACAGGAGTGGACAGTGGAGGTACATGTGCCACAAAGTTCATTACTCTGTGTCTACATAGTAGAAAATATGGGGATTTCTATTAAGTTCCTAATTGTGTAAAGTGGTATTAGGGGGAAGAAAGAAACTTGTGTGATTAGGAAAAACTGCCTGAAGGAGGTAAGATATGAGCTGTTTAGGGTCACTGCACCCCCCGCCCCTCCTTTCCAGGATCTGAGGTATCATCTGGGCCAGGTTGAATATATTCAGATGTGACAAAAAGTTTGATTACTCCCTATGCCTTGGTTTCCCTTCTTTAAAATAGTTACTGCTGTAAAAATTAAGATTTGGAATGTCCTTTCTGTCTCCCATGTTCCTAAACAATCCTGTCATAAGGGTGGAAGGCTTTTTTTCTCACCTCCTGACTTTCTGTGTAATGAATCCTTCCTTCTGGGAGCCACAGTAGGAGCCCTTTGGCCTGGAATCTCTGTGGCCAGAGCTGGGCATTGTATGGGTGTGTGCTGCCCTCGTGTGGCTAAGGTGAATATTGCATTAGTGTTGAAAAGGCTTCAGCCCCTTAAGCAGTAGTACTCAGGGAGACTCAGGTGCTGAAAAACCAATGCAGAATCCAGAGGGGCTGCATCTCTGAGTCTGAGGTCACTTGTTGGCATGCTCCATCAGCTAATGGTTCTCCCAATGCAGGGTCTCCCATTACCTCATTGTCATCCCAAAATCTGGGAACAGTAAATGACATGTGCTGGGCACACTCCTGCTAACACCCTTACCTAGTCTGTCTGATTTGATCATCACTTGGACTCTGCCAGGTAGTTGACATGATGGCTCAGAGAGATCAAAGCGACACAGCAAATTGAGCATGGGAAACTCCCTTGAGGAATTCCAGAGTATGGCGGGGAGGACACCCGCCTTCCTCTGGTGGGATTGAGACGACTCTAGCTCTGAAAGGCTGGTAAGCAGTCAAGGAAGTTTGAAAAGGCCCCAGCACTCACATACATCCCTTAATCTCTTCAGCTGTTCACCCAACCCCTTCCACACCCTGCCAGTCCCTGCTGTGTGACTCAGGAGAAAGTTACTTAACCTGAGTCCTGACTCAGTGTTACAAACAGGGATAATAATGTCCTTGTTTTTAAGGGTGTCATACACATAATTGACGGAATGTAAGTTAAGTGCAGTGTCAGGAAGACAGCCCATGCTCATAAATTACTCCCCAAGACTACAGCATTCACAAAGGCAGGGGTTATATCTTCTTTGTTCACTCCTATACCCCCAGCCATTTGAATGGGTCAATTCCCAAAGAAGAGCAAGCTCAGCTTTAATAGTGGGGTCTTTGCAGTTGGATGCCTGAGTCCTACTACTGGTGCTGACTCTTTGGTCTGGGTGGCCATGACAAGACTCAGTTTCCTCATCTGTAGGATGAGGATAACCATTTGCTCTATGGGATAGTGTAGATGAATGGGCGAATGTGACTAAAGAGCCTGAAATGTAGCTAATGTCCAAATAAATGCTAGTAAGTAATCTAAGATGGGGATTCAGTATTAGCTGTTGGTGCTATGAGGAGGAGGAGTAATGGTCAATGGATTGTTGGAATTTCCCCTTCAAGGCTGCACCAGCTGCAGTTCTAACCTGACCTCCTCTGAATTCAAGTGTTGGGTAGAAGAAGGGCAGTGATGGAGAGCCCTCCTGGTCCCCTAGAAACTACCACCAGCACAAGGTCACCAGCCCTCAGTGGTGATGAGTTCCCAGTGGAGGGGAGCAGGCTGCAGACTTGCACTCTCCCCACCCTGGGCTGTTCTGCCTGACCTGGAATGGGGGCTCAGGGCTGGCACACAATGAAGGGCTCTTTCCTCTTCTTAAACAGATCAAACTGGTCTTACAGATTAGTGCTGCAGTCGGAGCTGGCCTTAAAGGTAGGAAGAGAAAGTGGCCAAGATAGAAACCTTAGGCTGCAACATGCGTACTACTTACCTGAGGATCTTGCTGGAATGTAGATTCTGACCCAGTAGGGCTGGGGGTGAGGGGAGGAGAGGTAACTGAGGTTTTGCATTTGTAACAAGCTCCTAGGTCACAACCAGTGCTGTTGGTCCAAGGCCATATTTTGAGTATCGAGGTTTAAGGAAAAGTAGGCTGACTCATTTCACAGGTACAATGTGAGGCCTGGAACAGCAGGCCTAGAGTCGGCCTGAAATGTTTTGCAGAAGTAGGAGCTGTACCTACATGGCTTTGACCCCTGGTGAAGGCATAAAGGGTATGGATTTATGACATGGGTCCACCGGATGTTGTAGGGTGCTTTGAAATACCAGCTTGTCAGGGTTTATTGATATAATGAGACTAGTGATCGGCATCTGGTCTCAGTGAGCCCATCAGAGAATGCTGCCACAGGGTTGGACGCACAGAATGTGGCCTGGTGGCCAGCGTGTTTGTGGAGCCCTGATCTAGACTCCAGCTTGAGCTTCTTGGTTTTAGTATCTCGTGTGTATGCTTTAATGGTTCCTGATCTGAAAAAGCACATCCAATATGGCTGTGCCAGGTCAAGTCAAGTGACTGCTGGAGCTCTCACTGGCCCCTGGGGGTCCCTTGCAATAAGGCAACCTCGCTGTGATGCATAGCCTTACTTTAATGTACTATCTTCTGTTTTCCAGTTTAATGATTGACAGACGAAAATTGTGTATATTTAAGGTGTAAACATCATGTTTTGATATACAAAACATTGTGTGAAATTATTGTGAAATATGAAGTGATTACCACATCAAGCTAATTAACATATCAATCACCTCACATAGTTACCATATGAATGAGTGTGTGTGTGTGTGTGTGTGTGTGTGTGATGAGAATATTTGAGATCTTCTCTCTTAGCAAATTTCAAGTATGCAACGCATAATTATTAACTACAGTCACCATACTGTGCATTAGGTCATGCTATTACTACATTTTTTTCCCTGCTATAGACCTTATATGGGTAAGCATTGCCATTTAGGTTCCTGTGAATTTTTGCCCCCCCCCTCCCCCCCCCCGGTGGAATCCAGTCTAGTTACCACCATTAGTACAACAGACCTGTACATACTGCCCCCTATGGGTGGGGCACTGTGCTCAGCTCCATGGAGAGAGAGGTGGTTAAAGCTCAACTCTGTTCTTTTAGGAGAGCTGTGATTCTCAGCCTTGGCAATACATTGGTATCCCTGGGGAGCTTTAAAAGCCTGGGCCCCATCCCTAGAGATTCAGATCTAATGATGGTCAGGGATGACCTTGGCATTGGGTTTTTAAAAAGCTCTGAAAGTGGTTCTATCTAATGTGCAGACTGTACAGCATGAATCACTCACATAGATCAGGCAGCAATAACACTAGGAGAAAGTGCTGAGTGTGGGTTGAGAAGGGAACTAGGCCACCATTGATATCAGGGTCATAGGAGAAAGGGCCTTTTACAAAGTCTTGTCCTGGGGTGCTGCTGGTGTTAAATTTCCCACCTGTGATGGTTAATTTTATGTGTGAACTTGACTGTATCAAGGGGTGTCCAGATGAAACCATTTGGGGGGAGGGTGCATCTGTGAGTGTGTTTCTGGAAGAGATCAGCAGGCTCAGTAAATTAGACTGCCTTCCCCAGTGTGAGTGGGCACCATCCCATCTGTTGAGGGCAGGAAGGAGTTATTAGCACTCCCCCTCTTTTTTTTCTTCCTCACAGCTTCAGCTGGGACATCTCATCTCATCTAATTTTCTCCTGTCTTGGAATGGGATTTATACCATCAGCTCCCCTGGTTCTCAGGCCTTTGGACTCAGACTGAATTATATCACTAGCTCCCCTGGTTCTCCGGCTTTCAGATGGCAGATCATGAGACTTCTCAGCCTCCATGTAGCAGAGCCTTATAATCTTATATTCTCATAATCTCATATTCTCTCCCCCCACTTTTTCACACATTCTATCTATCTATCTATCTATCTATCTATCTATCTATCTATCTACCTACCTACCTACCTACTACCTACCTACCTACCTATCCCTTCTGGTTCTGTTTCTCCCTAGAATCCTGACCAATACACCACTCAAAGTAGAGACCAGCATGGAAGTCGTGCATTTTGAGACACTAGTGGCATTCTGAATGAGGGCACAGGGAGAGAAGACAACACTGAAACCTAAAGAAAGGCTGTCATCTTCAAGGACTTCTGACCCCATCGCATTTGAGTGAGGGGACACTTGGGGACATACTTCTCATAACACACACCTGGAGTAAAACCCAATGCAGACGCACAAGAGTGTCACTCAGAAACGACTATAGTTGGTCTTTCTTCCAGGGTCTAAAGCAGCTCAGCTTCTCTGTCCCTGTGCAGGGATCTGGATTATAGGGGTGTGTGTTTGTTGTGACCTTGAGTGAGGCCTTTCTTCTCTCCAAGCTGTGCTGTGATTCTTGCTTCAGAGAGTTGACATCAGGATCCCACTACCTTATATTGCTCTAGTCACCAGGCCTCACAATTCCCCCTACATTCACTCACAGCTAATATACCAGTCAGCGAAGGACAAATATCACATGATCTCACTTATAGGTGGAATCTAGTGAACAAAATAAACTGGCACCAATCTTTCAATGTGCAGAAGGGGACTGGGAAGAGAGTGCTCTGCCTGGCCTGGCTGTGTCTGCTGGGCACAATGAACTCCTCTGGGCCTCAGGCAGGCTCAGCGCTCTCCAGGGTCCTGACCTGGGCCCGAGTTTGGTTCTCTGTCCTGGATGCGGGCTCCTCAGCCGCAGTTCCTGATAGCAGAATTCATGGCTCAAGGGCAATTTTACCACATCACCCCAGAACAATTTAGAAATTTATTTTTAATCAGTTTTAAAACCAATTTTTAAAATTGATTTTACCTTTCCCTGCCAATATTCTAGAGTGACTTATTGAATAAATGTTTTCAATACAGATCTGGAATGTTTTTGGGTTTTATTCTTGGTTTGCCTTCATCCATCAAGTCACAACTTCCCCACTTTTATTTCTCTTTTCTCCCTCTCTCCTTTCTTTTTATTCTCTCTCTTTTTCTCTTCCTTTTCTCTCTCTCCTCAGACTGAATGTCTCCTTCTTCCAGGGGTCAAGGAAGTATATTCTAATCATCTTCTTAAAAAATGATTGCCATTGACTTCACTTAATTCAGAGCCTGAGTTTGAATTTAAATAATTATGAAGTTTTCCAGTCTTAATTCTCCACGAGCTGCTGTGTTGCTAGAACATTTTCTTGCCATTTGGGGATGACTTGACCCCACTTCCTACATCAGCCTCAAATCAAAGTGGAGAAACTTGATTGCTGCATCCATTCATTCAACAAATATGTACTGAACCCTTGCCATGTGCCTGCATTACTCTAGATGCAGGAACTGCAACCTCGAAAAAGACAGATACTTATCCCTGCACTCAGGGAGCTGGCACGCTCACAGGGGAGATGATATGACTAAGCTGGTAGAATGAAGTCTTCCCATTGCTGTATGAGGCTGAGAAATCATACAGAAAAACACACACATCCTTCTTCAGAACCAATAATAAGATACTCCCAAATGTCCAAAGTGAACTCAAAGGATGCTGGTCTTGGGTGTCATTTTAGATTGCCATCCTGGTGGGTGGGAAAGACACCAAGGCTGTGGGCCTCCTCATTAGAGGAAAGGTGGTGAACCAACAGGTCTACAGAAGAAAAAGTAAGGAAATCCTTTACTTGTTCCAGGGGTCAGAAAATTGGGAAAAAGAAGGAGCTAAGATTTGGGTATAGAGGGAGAATATTTGAGGCCACTGGGGCTTTCAAGGGGTGAACTCTGAGCCAAATCACAGCTTTGTCTGAAGGTAGACCTGCTCTCCCCTTGAAATGTGCATATTTCTAAAGCCCTAGACTGCCCAATATGTCTAAAAAGTTTCCAGATATTCCCACTGCTGGCATTCATGGCCAATTCCAAAGCACACTCCATCACTGTGTGTGCTGTGAAACATGGCACAGGTTGTGAAATGCTGCAAGCTTTGGGACGGGGGAGGGGACATTAGCCAATGGGGATTAGATCCAGGAAAACCAATTTTGGAAATTTATCCTGTGAAAACATTTAGAAATAGAGAAAATGTTTTACAGGGGAAAAACACATTTGAGGTCATGGAAATTAGAACTGGGAAAGACCAGAAACAATATAAACGTCTTATCATGGGGTTAAGCGAGCTGTGGTGTATTAATTGGTGGGGTGTTTGATTTATTACTAAATCTTAAACATAAGGCCCTAACAGATTATGTCAGAAGTCCTCCAGGTCCACTGTTCTCCTTCAAGGTGAGGAAACTGAGTTCTGATGAACAGGAGTGATTCTGAGATCGTGTGTAAGGCTAGATCCCAGCCAGGATCAGCCTCAGGGCCACCTTACAGTCCAGCTTCCTCTCCATCATTCCAGAATTTATGCTTGATTCTGAAAATGAGTTTGAGTTTTGGGGGAACACAGGCAGGACATTAAGTGCCATGAATTTGAGAACATTGAGTGCCTTTGAGTGACACTGAGAATGTAGGTGCATCTCCAAGGCCCTTCAAGGCTGATGATTCCACTGCAAGCCTCAGTGGGGAGCTCCTGGGTCTTTTTTTTTTTTTTTTAATAAAAGTGTGTGTGTGTTTTTAATTGACTTTAGTGAGAGAGGAAGGAAGAGGGAGAGAGAGATCAAGAGAATCATTGATTGGCTGCCTCCCACATGCCCCCTACTGGGGATCAAGTCTACAACCTGGACATGTACACTGACCAGGAATTAAACTGTGACTTCCTGGCTCATGGGTTGATGCTCAATCATTGAGCCACACCAGATGGGCCTGGATCTTTTTACTCCCAGTTTTATTGAGGCATCATTAACAAATATCTAATATAATAAAAGAGTAATATGCAAATTGACCATTACCCGAGACACCTAAGCCACACCCACCAGCCAAGCCATGCCTCCCAGCCAACCAGAGCAGCTGTATGCAAATTAGCCCAGCCAAGATGGAGGCCGGCAGCCAAGGAGTTAGAGCAAACCAGAGGCTTCTGTTGCAACTGCCTGCCTAGGCTGGCTGAGACTCTGCTCACGGCCACGCCCACCAGCCAATCAGAGTGGCTCTATGCAAATTAACCCAGCCAAGATGGAGGCTGGCAGGGCAGCTCTGCATTGGGAGCCTCTACGGCCGGCATAGCTGTGCCAGGTGTGTCAGCTCAGTCGGGGGCAGGGGTCCAGCCTGGGGCCTCCTCAGGGCATCCAGGAGCACCCGACCCAGGTCCACTGCCTGGCTCTGCCCCCCAGGGGCCTCCACCAGGCGTGCTGGAGAACGGGTCCTCCATGGGGCTTGCAGGAGCAGACATCCTGGGTCTGCTGCCTGTCTCCGCCTCCCCATCTCCCACCACCCCCCCGAGCCTCCGCGGGGAGTCCAGGAGCATCTGTCCCCAGTCCACTGCCTGGCTCCACCCCCAGGGGGCCTCCCTGGAGCATGCGGGAGCACGAGAGCCTCTGCGGGGTGTGCAGGAGTGCCCGTCCTGGGTCTGCTGCCTGGCTCCGCCCCAGGGGCCTCCGCAGGGTGTCCAGGAGTGCCTGTTCTGGGTCTGCTGCCTGGCTCTGCCCTGGAGGGCCTCCTCGGGGGCAAGCAGGAGCACCCGTCCAGGGTCCGCTACCTTCATTTGCCCCCCCAGGGGCCTCCACAGGGCATGCGGGAGTGTCTGCTGCACATTGCGGAGAATCCTAAGCCAGTCCGCTGCCCAGCTCCACCCCGGGTGTGTTTGTTCAGCAGCAGGGTCCCACCGAGGGATCCTGCACCAGTGTCCACCCCTGGCTCGCCACCCAGCTCTGCGCCAGGTGTGTCCCCTCAGTGGTGGGGGCCCACCAGGTGTGTGCAATCGTGGGCCCTCTGGTGGGAAACGTCCAGGCTTGCACTCACCAGCCCTCCCACCCCCCAGCGCATGAACCCTGAAGAGGCTGTGGGCAGCCTGAAAATGGCTCTCAACCCCTCACCCATGCTGGCCAGGCATACCAGCAGGTGGACATCCCCTCTGAGGTGTCCCAGACTGCAAGAGGGCACAGGCAGGGCTGAGGGACCCCCACTCCCCGAGTGCACAAATTTTTGTGCACTGGACCCCTAGTAACTATATATATTTAAAGCATACAATGCTTTGATTTGACATATATTGTGAAATGGTTACAAGTTAATTGACTCATCCATTGTCTCACCGTTACCTCTGTGTGTGTGAGAACGTGTAGGATCTATTCTCGTAGTAAACTTCAAGTATATACAGTACATAATTAGTCACTATAGTCACCAGCCTCCTGGTCTCTAATGTCTCTCTGATGGTGCTGAGCTCTATTTTCACAAAAAGCAAAGTGAGTGAGGAAGTCCCAGCCCAGATGAGAGTCTCTTTGTCTAGAATTTAATCACATTATTTTTGTTTTTAATTTATTTTTACAGTTACATTCTAATTAGGGGGAGTCACACTGATTTCTTATTTATGGCAGTGTTATAAGATATATTTTTATATAACTTTATGTAAATGAAAAGGTGAGCTTTTTTAAAGAAAGCTGTTGAGTGTGAAGGGGGTGTACAAATGTGGCAGAAGTACAAATGTGATAGAAAACCTAGGAAGCACTGCCCTGAGCCACCTTGCATTTAAAACATTTGTCAGCCCGCGCAGGAAACAGGTGAGAGAGAAGAACTCAAAATTGTACATGCACATTGGTGGCAATTATATAAAAAAGAATTATGCATTTGGCTTGTGGTGAAAGGGAAGATGATAAGCTAAATAGGCAAGGAAAGATTTTTGTCCTGTTTCATTTGTTTTAAATATAGAGATTTGGACGTGTTTGTAAGCTGAGGGGAAAGATTCGGCACGGACGTGGACATTTATTCATTGATGTATTCATTCATCTAGTTCAGAGTAGGTATAAAGCACCTACTTCGTGCTAGAACTTTGGTAGTTGCTGGATACACAGTAGTGAACAAAACCAGAAAAAAAAAACCCACTTTGCTTTCAGCGGTTTGTATTCTCGTGACAGAAGACAGCAACAAATAATGCAAAGGTATATATGTGTCCAGTGGTAGAAAATGTCATGTAAAAAAAATCAGTCAGGGAAATGGAGATAGAGAGTGACGGGCAGGACCAAATGCTGTTCTTTCAAGGGTGGTCAGAGAAAGCCTTGCTGATGAGGGATATTTGAATAAGTCCCAAATGAAGTGAGAGTGTGAACTGGGAGATCTGAAAGAAGAGTGCTTTTGGTAAAAGAAAGAGGGAGTGTGGTTGGGGTGGAGTGAGTGAGGGGAGAGCAGCAAAAGAGTCAGAAACCATGTGGGGCAGGATAGGACCGTGTAAGGACTTTGGCTTTGACTCTGACTGAAATGGGATCCACTAGAGGATTTGAAGCAGAAAAATGTCAATTATCGACCAACCTTTCATGTGAAGGACCTTGGATATTGAGAACTGACTGCAGGGATGGGAGCAAGAGATATGGATGAGGGGGCTATTGCAATAGTTCAGACCAGAACTCTCAGTGACTCAGACCAAGGTGGTAGTTGTTGATTATAAACATCAAATAAACAGTAACTGGAAGGTAATTAATAGGATGATTCATGGTAAGGCAATGGGCTGCAGAAGCAGGTGGGAGTGAGACTAAGAAGACTGAGGTAAGGGAAATGAGGAATTATCCTGGAAAGGGAGGTAGAACGTTCTTTCCCCTGGGGAGGATGGAGATGCAGATCATGGAGCAACAGACATATGGAGGAGGAGATGAGGGAAAGTGAGAAAGCTCAGGGGCAGGGCCTTGGCTACTTCAGGAAACAGGACTGAGTTTCCTGTAAATAATAATAACAGAAGAGGGAAGATTCCCAGGCAGAAGGAGAGCAAATACCTGTTCCCTGTCCATTTTAAGCCCACAAGTTCAAGTCTTTCCCTGATGGGCTCATGACTATCTACTGAACTCCCAGCAATGGGTCTGGCTTAGAGTGAGTTTTCAGCCAATTTTTGAGGGAACTAATGGATAAAATGGATGGAGATAGATGGGATCCTGGATGGAAATATAGATGGAAGGAAGGAGGAATGAAAGAATGGAAGGATAATATGCTAGAACAGGTGTCAGAACTTCTAACTCAAAATTACTTTAAGGTGAAAGAATGGACAAAATAGTAAAAAAAGTTTTGAATGGTGCATTGAGGAATAATAAATTTGAATCAGATCTGAATAGATGAAAATCAATTTATAAGTCAAAATTTCCTTGGAGGATCAGAATTAGAGCAGAAGGAGCTGGTAATCTGAAGGGATGTTTTAATCAAGCTGCCTAGCCTGACAAATGCAGTTCTTCATCCACTATGGAATTGGGAAAAGTGCACTGTTCTTGAAATTAGGAAATCTAGGTACAAGTGAAGTAGTTTGTTCCCCTTAAGCAGGTACAGAGTGCAGTCTGACAGAGTTCAGTCCCCTGGGGGAATATAGGTTGGAGAGACAGGTTATCAGGCCCACAGCCAAGTAGAGCTGCACTCCAGGGTTGGGCAGAATCAAAGTTTTCAGTATAACTTCAGTCATATAACATACAACTTTTCTCTTCCCTGCACCTGAACTTGATTCTTTTCTCATTCCTTCAAGATGTTCCTAGGAAACCAGGCCAATCTGATTGGCTAATTCATACTAAAGTGTTGGTGGCCAAGGGAAATCACTACCTTACACCAATTTGTCATTGGAACTAGGATCAATAGAGAGGAAATGACTTGGCCAACCTGAATAGACAACAGGGTCAGGGAGAGCTATTTAGAAATGACACTTGAGCTGAGTCTGGAAGATGTTAGAGAATAAAGGAGGAGAAGAGAATCACAGGCAGAAAGAACTGAATGAATGAAGACATGGGAATCTAGGGCTCTTCAAGCCATTCTAGATGCATGGTGCAGAGATGAGGCTTGGAGGACAATGAGGCTGGAAAGCTGAGCTGTATCAAGTCACATATGACGTTGTGTGCTTAGCTAAGTAGTTTGGACCTGATCTTGTAAGCAATGGGAAACTCCCTAAGAATTTGGAGCCAATCATCTTAGAGGCAGCATATTATAGTAGTTAAGAGCATGAACTCTAAAGCCAGACTATCTGGGTTCAAGTCTTGCCTCTGACACTCATTAGTCTCATTAGTTGTAACCTTGGGCAAGTTATTTCACTCTCTGGGCCTTGGGTCCCCAACTATAAAACTATACCTTTGTAAAGATAGTAGGTGTTATATAAGAGCTAAGAACCATGCCTCGTATATACTAAATACTCTTGTGTGTCTATGCTAGCAACTTTCTCCTCTCTCTTCTTCTTCTCCTCTTCCTTTTCCTTTCTTCTTTGTTGTCCTCCTCATCATCATCACTATTAGGTTTTTGAAAGATTCTTCTAATTGCTAATGTTTTGGGGTGGATAGCAACAGGGTCAGCCTCAAATAGGAAGACCAGGTACAGTAACTCAGGGTGAGGGGGGTTGGAGTAGACTATGGCCTGAAGGCCAGATCCAGCCTCTTGCCTGGATTTGTAAATAAAGTTTTATTGGAACACAGTTACACCCCCTATTGACATACTGGCTTTCACACTACAGCGGCATAATTGAGTAGTTGCAACAGACTATCTAGCCCTTAAAACTGAAAGCATGCACAATCTGGCCTTTAACATGTAGAATTTGCTGACTCCTTAGCGGGGCACATGCTTCTATGCCCCTCCAGCTATCTTCAGGAGGGCCTGCCCGCTCTTTCTAGGCTGAGAATACATCTGGCTCTGCACCTCCCAGCCATCATTCTGAACAAATGGACAAGATGCTTAGATTCTCCTAACTCAATTTCCTCTATAATTAGTTTGTACGTCTTTATTGTTCTTTTGCAAATTAATTCTTGCATCTTCAAATCTGTAAAGGAAAGAAATATTGAGAGCAGCCCATGACCTCTCTGGCAGTTTTCAGTTTTTTTCTCCTCATTTTTAGCTTTCATTACCCCCAGGATGGCATCTAATTATTTCTCGAATAATCACGTCTCCTGGGCTCCGAGGAAATTTGAGAAGTTTGCTCCCTATTATGTTTTCCAAATTAGTTTCTCTTCAATTTTGGTGCACTCTCTTTTGTCTTTTCATCTTGGTTCAGCCAAAAATAGTTTCTCAAATTGAGTGCTAAATTCTTCAGTATTTTGTTCACTTCAATTAACTTTCCTCAGGACTCTCTTTGGTTTTATAAATGAGGTCTCTGCTGGACTGCCTTTTAATGCCAGCCTCACCTCTTGGCCTCTTCAAACTCTGTGAAGGCTGAGGGCTGGAGGGTGTGAGGGAAGGGCGGGGGAGGTATAGAAAGAAGACGAACATCTGGTGTATCTGGACACTGCTACTTACAAGTTGATGGATACTGGGCAAGTTGACCTTTGTTTTTCTCACCTATAAAATGGGAGGAGGTGCCTACCGCATTGAAAAGCATATTGATGAGAGGTATCAGTATTTTGATGATGGATGCTGGGGAATAATCACTGAGAGAATAACACTTATTTACTGTTTCTCAGCCTCTAGAGAATTACCCTTAATCAAAGCCACTCTCATGCTTGGAGTCCAATGACCAAGCCCTTAGCAACAGCTTCACTCACAGGAGAAATTCAGAAAGCAATTGACAATACTTTATTAACATCATCATAATATTATCTGTATAGCAAAATGCTTTTCAGTTTACAAGTTTCTTCCACACCCACTTTGTTACTTCACAGCTTCCTAGAACCCCATGGGGTAGCCTGAGCCAAGGCATCAACTCATTTTTTAGAGTCCTACTGAACTGCAGGCATACCTCATCTTATTGTTCTTCACTTTATTGTGCTTCGGTGATGCTGTGGGTTTTTTTTACAAATTGAAGGCAGGATCAGCAAAAAGATTATGACTTGCTTTATTATGATACTCACTTTATTGGGATGGTCTGGAACCCAACCCACAATATCTCTTAGGTATGCCTGTATTTATAAAGAACAACAAAAAAGGAAAAGTATGTATAAAACTGCTTCTTTTTTAAAAATATATCCTTATTTATTTCAGAGAGGAAGGGAGAGGAAAAGAGAGATAGAAATATCAGTGATGATAGAGAATCATTGATTAGCTGCCTCCCCCACGCCTCCCACTGAGGATTGACCCCACAATCTGGGCATGTGCCCTTGACTGGAATCAAACCTGGGACCCTTCAGTCCACAGGCTGACACCCTATGCACTGAACCAAACCAGCCAGGGCTAAAACTGTCTCTTAATAGAACTTTTAAAAATGATTTTTCTCAAGGAATTGTCTTTTCTGCTAGGATTTGTATTTATGACCCAAGCATACTTAGAGGACCAGGAAGCCTGTGTAGCATTGGGGGTTAGAAGCACAAGCCTTGAGCCAGGAGAACAGAGTTCAAACTTGGCCTTGGGTTGGTTTAGGTTTATGACTCTGGACCAATTACCTCACCTCTCTGTGCCTCAGGTTCCTCACCTGCAAAGTGGGGGAAATGATGGTTCCTAGGTCACAGGGCCATTGTAAGGATTAATGAGATAATGTGTGTCAAGTTCCTTGGATAGTGCTGGACAGTAAGCACTACTAATCTAAACTAATAAAAGCAAAATATTAAAATTAACCATTTCTCCGAGACAGGGTAAGCCATGCCCACCAGCCAATCAGAGCGGCTGTATGCAAATTAGCCCAGCCAACATGGCGGCCGCCACTCACGGACCTGAGTAAACAGCCCTTTCCATTGCGGCAGGAGCGAAAGTGAAGCTGAGCCCTTCAGCTCAGCTCCGATTAAACTGCCTCTAGCGAAA